>WNYE01000065.1:0-237814 GCA_021396245.1 Sporothrix humicola | reverse complement strand
CCCAGCCTAGCCGCGTCCCCCCCCGCCCGTCAACATCACTCAGTTGTCTGGCCCCCCGGCTCCCGGCGTTTTAAGGCACAAGCTTTTTGCCTGGGGCAAAAACAAGCGGGAGGCCGGGGGCAAGGCTGCCCCAGACGAGCCGGCTGACCCTGCCCCCTCGCCCCCAACCAGATATACCCGGTGACGCTGACGGCGCCGCCGCCCGCCCACATTTGCCGCGGAGACGGGCGTGAGCCTGGGCCAGAAGCAAGTGAGCGGGCATGGGCAAGCCAGTCCCTGCCGCCACGCCCTCCCAATGCAGGTGTACCTGGCGTCGCTGGCGGAGCCGCCGCCCGCCCACATCCGCCCCGGAGACAGGCGTGAGGCCGGCCCCGCCACCAACCTCCTCCGCCGCGCTCGCCTCTGCCGCCGGCTCCGCCTCCTTCCTTCCCGCGGCCCCCAGCCCCCACCATAAGCCAGGTGTCCGGCCCGCCCGATCTCCGCCCGCAACTGTCGCTGGAGGCGCTCGCCCAGGCCGTCAAGGCCGCTGCTGACGCAGTCCGCCACTGAGGTGGCCGGGCCTACGGTTTTGACCCTGCAGCCGTCGTCCGCCTCGTCAAGCGCGAAATGTCACAAGAGTAAGTTGAGTCTCTGCACGTGTCCTCATACCCAGAAAGAATACATTCTAACAATGGGCAAAATAGGACGGCCAATGCCGTCATCACCGGCCTGAGCATGGTCATGGCGGCGGGTGTCGGCGTGGCCATCTGGTCCTGCGGTGGCCCAGGCCCCGGCATCCTCTGGTTTGCCAAGAAGCTGGGCTACAAGCCCAAGACTGCCTCCGCCCCGACTCCGCGCCACCCTGTCATCATCCAGATGAACTGCATTCCCGCCGGCCGCCCCAAGTGCCGCCTCCGCCTCTCCCGCCGTCGCGTCTCCTGCCGCTGCCTCTGGCGCCTCTAGCGCCGCTGTCCCCCCCAGCCTCCACGATCACACAGGTGGCCGGCCTCGCTCGTGAAGCGCGAAATGTCCCAGGAGTAAGTCGAGTTGCTTGCCATTTGCCATCTTCTTCACGTGTACTCATACCCAGAAAGAATCCATTTTAATAATGAGCAAAAATAGGACGGCAGAAGCCGTCGGAATAGGCATCAGCGCCTTCACGGCGTTGACCGTTTTATCGCCGTCTGTTCCTGCGGTGGCCCCGGCCCCGCCTCTGGGTCGTGAAGAAGCTGGGCTATAAGACCAAAAGGCCAACGCGGCGCCAATTAGCGTCACGATGAACGTGTTTCTCCCGGGGGACACTGTCCCACCCGCTGCTCCTGCCGCCGCCAACGACCGCCGCGCCTTCTTCTCCCGCGTTCTCTCCATTTTTTCGGCCTCCCTCTCCGTCTGTTACCGCCGGTGCTGGTCCCGCCACGACCGATGTCACCGCCTCTGGCGCCGATGCCTCCGCCCCAAGTGTGCCTCCCTCGTTGTCGTTCCCACTGCCGGCGACACCGCCGAGGATAACGCTGCTGGCTTTCGCGCCGCCCTCGCCGAACGCGGCCTGCCGCCCAACATCGTCCAGCTCGTTACCGAAGCAACGGCCACCATCGCTACCACCGCTACCACCGGCACATGCCCCATCTCCCCCGACGTACCTACCCCGCCCATGGCAAACGTCGTTCGTACCGCCCTCGTCGGCCATCACTATCCGGCCCACACCGTTAAGCTCGCGGCCGCAGTAACGGCTGAGGTCAACAATGTTACCGCCAACGACGCCGGCACTAACGCCGCTTCCGCTATTACCGCGCACCTCGTCGCTACCTCTGCCGCGTCCGCCTCGATCGATACACCGGCCCCGCCCGTTACCGAAAAGGCTTCTCCCGGCTGGTTGGCGCGCTTTGGCCGCCGTGACAAAAAGGGCAAGGGGAAGGCCACCAGCCCCGTCGCCCGTTTGGGATGGGGTGCTGAAATGGGGCAGAGTTGCAGATGAAGAGAAGCAGAGCTGACCATGGGATGGCACGGGGATCTTAGAAGGGTGTGAAAAGAAAGTTGAGAAGAAAATCAATATCTTGTAAATATTCATGAAAGATGATCACCTCAAATTCTTTTCACATGGTCGTTAATTATTGTCACTTCTGCTCACTCGAAACATGGCCCTACTGTGTAGATGGAGCGTAGATAAAGCAAACAGCAGACTGCAGACCAAAAGTCGCTGTCGGGGTGGCCGTGGCGGTCCCAAATCGCAAATCGTTTGTTTGCCGTCTGTGCAAGTGATTCTTTAAGTTGTTGTGATTTACTGCCCAAGACGAGACGAACCTGTCCGATGCTTTGATCGAGACAATGCATCTGAACAGGGTGAAACACAACCAGACAAACACGTAAATTCATGTTTCTTTGTAGGTTTGCATGTGAATACAAATTACCAGGGAACATACAACAGCGGTAGGCAAATGCCGGCGACATATGATTTCTCCCAGCTTTTATCCAATCCCGAGAACCACGGGCTTCTATGGTGACTTTGTTTGCTTCTGCTGCATATCCCCGCATGAGCTAGTCGACCTGTGACTTCCTCACCTCGTCACCTTCTCACCTCCTTAATCCTTAATTTAGTCACCTACGGACCACTAACGCAGCTGTTAGTGTGATCTCACGGCGCTCAGCTTCGATGCCCTGAGCTACTGGGCCAGTTGGATTTAAACAGTTTCAGTCCCCGATCCTGAGACCCCTCTCTCTTCTCTTCCTGCCACCTCGGCATCTTCAACTCGATCGACCAACAACCTGCCTCTTTCATCTCCCATCTCATCCAAAGATCAAACACCGACACAATGGACGCCACCTGTGCCGCGTGCAAGAAAGCCCCGCCCGCCGTCACCCTCAAAAACTGCGCAAAGTGCAAGGGCACGCTCTACTGCTCGCGCGACTGCCAAAAGGCCGACTGGAAGGTGCACAAGAAGGTCTGCGGCAAGCCGGGCGGCACCACGCCAAACGATTACGAGGCGCCGCCGTCGATAAACCCGAGACGCGGCACTGCCCTCGAGCTGCCCGTCGCCGATCCTTTTAGCCGGCTCGTTAAAGGCACCTACCTGCACGGCCGCCCCGAGGCCGACGTTTACCGCCTGCTGATCGACGCATACCGCCTGCGCCTCGAGGACGACTTTCTGCAGGAGGGCAAGGTCGACCCGGACAGCGTGTATACCCCCGGCGGCGCGCCCGACGGCACGGGTTTGGCCGGGCTTCAAAATTTTCTGGCGCGCACGGCTGCCGTTCCAAACATGTTGCCCTCGTGGTGGACGGACGTGAAGAAGGAGGAGTGTGGGCGGCTCGGGCTCGACTCCACGGACTGGTCCCTCCTCCGCAAGGTCACCAAGCCAGACCTCATCGCCCGCTACGCAGACGACAAGGTGCCCATGCAGCTGCGCATGCTGGCCGAGGCTGTGTATGGCCGCGGGCCGGGCGGCGCCAACGGGCGGCAGATGATGGAGATGATGGCCGCCATGGAGCGGCAGGGCGGCAGCGGCGCCAACGGCGGGATGCACTACACCCATTTTGGCGTTGAGAGGCGGTAGACAGGTGGTGGACAAGCAGGGCATTTTGGGTTAACAAAGTTACGGCGCAGGGAGTAGAGGCACACTGGAGGATGAATGACGACATGGTTGAGCATGGGATGGAGCATGGGATGGAGCATTGAACAATGAAATGGATTCTGGGACGAGGACACGGAATTGTTGTTGCGGGCGACAGCATAACACGAGCATGAGATGAAATGACAGCATTAAAATTAAAATGAATTATAAGAGACTTTGTCTATTTCCAGCATTTCCAGCAAACTGAACATATCATAGGCAACGAATCAAATTTGGATGTGACGGTAATCTCAAATCACAGGATGCGCTGGAAGAGGAAAAGCTCACCGAGGCCTGCAAGCTCTTAGTGGGTCGCCCTGTCAACGATCCCTGCAGGGTCCGGCTAGCTCAAGGTGAGAGGTGAGGGGCGGTGTAAGATGTGCCTCGTTGCTGGAGGATTTCACTCTCATTTCACTTCATCACTTATTACAACTCCTGATAAAATCGAGGAACACAGAAGTCACTTATGCCTCACCTCCTGCCTTCTCAAGCGCAAATCATCGCCATTCGTCACCATGGCCGCCTCCTGTGAGACGTGCAAAAAGAGCGCGCCCGAGGTCAGCCTCAAGAACTGTGCCAAATGCAAAGGCACCCAGTACTGTTCACGGGAGTGCCAGAAAGCCGACTGGAAGAAACACAAGAGAGTTTGTGGGAAACCAGGAGGGACGGGACCGGCAGAGGCCCCACCGACAACAGACACGGCAGAGCCGTCAACATTCGAGCCGACATCGCCGCCCTCGTCTGAACTTCCGCCAATCTCGCCGACTGTGCCCGGCACGGCCAAGGGCCTCAAGAAGATCGTGCCCGACCCGTTCACTCGTCTAAAGAATGGCACGTGGCTTCACAACCGCCCCGAAATCGACGTCTACCGTTTACTGTTGGACTCGTATCGGATGAAGGTCGAGGACGACTACGTGTTCGAGGGCGAAGTCGAGCCGGGCACGCTCTACAGCGGCGCGCCCCACGGCCTGCGGGGATTCCGCCGGTTCATGCGCGCCGTCGAAGCCGTCCCCGGCCTCTTGCCGTATTGGTGGGACCCGGCTGTGCACCACCGCCGCTGCGAGGGTTTAGGGATGAACCGCGACGCCGACCACGGGCTCATGTTTGCCGTCGAGAAGCAGGACATTATCGACTACTACGGCGACCCGCGCTTCCCGATGCAGCTGCGCATGTTTGCCGAGGCGGTGTACGGGTACGGGCCGGGCGGGTGTGAAGGCACGGACATGCGCGAAATGCTGTCGGCGGCAGAGCAAGAAGGGGTGCCAGAGGGCAAGGAGGTTATTAATCTCGACATGTCGGCCAACGGCATCGAGGAGTCGATGCTGACGCTGATGGCGTTGAAACTCGATGAGGAGAAGAAGAGGGAAAAGAAGGAAAAGAGTTGATTTGGACGAGGAGGTAGGAGATAAATACTAGACGTGTAAAGAATGAATTTGATTCGCTGAAATGGTTGAATAAACAAACGGGTGGCGATTCTTTGTTGCAAGTGCGGCCCACTAACAACTGACAACTGCCGCGATTCCGTCCCGGCGGGCGGCGTCCACTGTAACTTGCCGCTAACAGCGCTCGGAATCGGACACAGCGCGCCCCACACCCCGCAACCGCTGTAACACGATTTGTAAGGCGCAACGTCGGGGTCGTGATTTCATCTTCAACTCAACGTATTGGACTACAAAAATTTTGTGCTCAATCAAACACCAAAAACACATACAAAACTGCCATGACATCAATAACTGTGACACAGACGGCGGCAGTGATTGAGAACCCGGGGCAGGACGGCAGAGTGGTCATCCGACACGACATTCCAGTGGGCGAGCCCGGCCCCAACGAGATCCTCGTGAAGCTCGAGTGCTCGGGGCTCTGCCGCTCAGAAATCCGTGCGCTTCTCGCCTGGGGCGTCTACAATCCAATCGTCGGCCACGAAGGCGTCGGCACTGTCGTCAAGGCCGGCGACGACTACGGAAAGACACTCCTCGGGAAACGCGTCGGTGTCAAGTGGCTGTACAGCGCCTGCGGCGATTCCCCTCCCGGCTCGTGCTCGGCTTGCCGTCGCGGCTTCCCTAACAACTGCCCGCGCCAGCTCGACACCGGCAAACACGTGCCCGGCACGCTGCAGCAGTATGTCATCGCCGACGCGCGCTATGTCACGACGCGCATTCCCGACGGGCTGGCCAGTGAAGTGGTGTCGCCGCTGCTGTGCGCCGGGCTGACCATGATGGGCGGCCTAGCCAAGGTGGATGCCCACGTGGCTGCTAACGGTGATGACGCTGACGGTGAAAAACCGTGGGTCATCGTCTCCGGCTCTGGCGGTGGCTTGGGCCACATCGGCGTCCAGTTGGCCTCCCTCAAAAAAGCAGGCCGCTACAACGTCATTGCCATTGACAGCGGCGACGACAAGAAGGCGCTCAGTCTGGAGTCGGGCGCCCACCACTTTATCGACTACAAACAGTCGGATGACGACATTGAGGCTGCCGTCAAAGCTATTACGGGGGAAGGCGCTCATGCAGTTCTGGTCGTGTCTGGCTCCGAAGACGCTTTCAGGACGGCACCCCGGCTGGTCCGCAACATGGGCTTGATCGTCTCTATTGGCCTGCCACACAACGACTTTACCCTGCCCATCTCGGCGTCCATTTGTTCGGCGCGGTCACTGACAGTCACGGGTGTTGCCGTCGGCACGGAACGGCAGATGGAAGAACTGCTCGAACTGGCAGCAAGCGGCAAGGTCACGCCGGCTATTGAAATTCGCAACTTTTCAGAGACGCCCGCCATCATCGAGCAGCTGCGCACGGATAACGTCACGGGCCGCATTGTCGTCAAAATTCCAGAATAGTTGAGGGAAAAGTTGGTAGATAAATCACTAGCTAGCAAGCACTCTCAAATTACGTGCCTCTTCACATTTACAGTCTCTGATCACGCCAAATTCAATTCTCCCAACTCGCTCGCCATGCTAAATCTTAATCTACAATCCCAAAAAAGTGCCAATTCCCACAATCATTCCTATCCATGTACAGCAATCTTAGCCTCCCCTACTCCTTGGCGGGCGCCTTCCAGGCCTCTTCAAACTGCACGGCGCCCTCCACCTGTGGCAGCCACCCGGGCTTGCGCGACGTAAACGTCTCGGCCGACGGCGGAAATTCGCTAAACGCGTTGTCGTCCATCACGCCCGCCTTGACCACCACAATCCCCGCAAACAGCGGCGACTCCGTCCACATCGTCGAGCTGCACACGCCGCAAAACTGCCGCGACACCGGGTTGCCGCTGCCGCCCGTCGACGTGTACTTTGTCGGCTCGCCGGCGACCAGGGTGAAGTTGGTGCGCGGCACCACCCAGTTGGTGCTGTGCGTCGACGACGTCGTCTTGTGGCAGTTGAGGCAGTGGCAGAGGGCCTGTCAAGCATGGGGGGTGACATTGTGACATTGATTAGCGTATTGCGGGCTGGTGGACCCCTCACCCATCAATTGGTAGAGTACTCACCACCTGCGCTGGTCCGCCCTGCACTTCGATCTGGATCGCGCCGCACGAGCAGCTGCCCTTGTATGTTTTCGTGGACATTTTGACGTGAATGTTAATGTTTAATGTTGTCGATGTTGATATCAATGCCGACGTTGGCTCGAGGTTGAATTCGAATTTATGCCAATTCGAAGCGGGGCAATGAGGCTGAGTTTAAGCTTGAGTCATTCTATTCTCGGGCAAAGTTGCCGTTCTGCAGGGAGGGCCCGCCGCGCTACCCACATTTTTACACTGGGAAGCGGGCTCGGGAAATAACGTTTATCGCCGCTGCTTACGGGACGAAACGGGCCGACAAAACCTGACAAGGCCACGGGGTCGCCGTCGTCGGGTCATATGTCAGCCCGACCCTTTTATACAAACCACCATTTTTGGTCATTCTTTGCAAACGAGCATAACGGCCATAACGAATAGCAGGCTTCGCAAACAAATCGGTGATGCCCGACGCTTCATCTTGTCTCAAGGAAAGGAGAATGCCACCACAGCACGCCGACGATTTTAGAAACTGTGTTTAGCATATGAGTTGGCTAATTGTAGGAGAAAAGAAAACAACCCAAAACAAAGGCAACAACACATGGCATAGGTAAGGTTATGTTGATAATCCCCGAGTTATGATCTGAAGATCGTGTATGTATCTAGAGTGGAAATATTGTACAATTCGTGCTGCCTCATATTAATCTAATATTGCCCCAGCTGGGGTACGGGTACATCCACAGCCCCTTTCGATATAAATTCGACAGTCCTCCGCTTCTCAGAGAGGCCTCACAGCCAAAAGCTACGACCGTTAAAATGAATTGAGTAGAGACAAAAGCCAAGACGAGCAGGGGTTGGTGTAAACAGCGATAAAACTCAAATCTTTGTTAGTCGCTGGAACCGCTGCACTGGGAACCCTCAAGCTGCTGTCTAGCTTTATCTCTGCAACGTGAGAGACGTCTTGCTGCCTTCCTTGTTTCCTTGTCCCCGCTCCCGACTGTTCTATTGAAACCATTTACTACTTCCTCCATTATCTCCACGGCTTCGGGGTACAGCCCCTGGAGATATAAACACCTAGCTAGATCTGACTGTGATGAGAGGGTGTCTATATGATCCGAACCAAATGATTCTTTGTAGGAGTGTACTATGCGTCGGACCACTGGAGTTGCTCGATCTGACAGACCAAATTCTATCGCCCTGGCCACTTGTGAGAAATGTGCAGAAATTCGTTGACGCCCCAGACGTGCATAACAAGGCCCGACATAAGGTATGATGATTGGCCCAGGCGCCACGATATCGATGAGGAGCCCGTGACAAAAACAAATCATTCGTCTGCAACCACCGTACTATTGCTTCTTGGTCGGGGTGTAATGGCCAATCCTAGTACACTCACTCTCACGATTGGAAGGGACCTCAGCCTCACGTTTTCGTGCACGCGAATTTTTGTCAACGGTACTGTTTCATTAAGCAAGGACTTTTACAGCAAGAGACTGCACAATGGATATGTTTTTAAAACGGTGGACCAAATATGCCAAACCAATAAGCGGAAAGTAACGAGAAAAAAAAGAAAAAGAAAAAGAAAAAGAAAAGAGAAAAGGAGAGAGACAGGGTGAGAGAGAAGAAGAAAGAAAGGAGCAATAACTGAATAAAAGTGTGAAGAAACCCACCAATCACGGATCTCAATCCACCGTCCAGAAAACGGCAGAGTTGCATTTCAATGAAGAGATATGCGGGAAACTCCGCTGATATGCCCCACCGCAAGTCATGACGAGTTTGCTCACATACTGGGTCCTCCTCAAAGAATCATAGGACATCCACTCCTAAAAGACGCACTTCACAACATGACCCGAGTTCCAGCATACAATCGAGACAAAGTCGTCGCTGCCGTCCGTGACTTTTATGACTTTCTGACGCGCATACCCCGCTGGACGGCCGGTGATTTCCAGGATGCCCCACCTGGCGGCTGGCCCGCATTGACCGACGATGCATTGTCACGACTGGGGAAAGACGCCACAGTCTGTGATCTCCTACGACATCTTCCATACTTGATGCCAAGGCCAGATGGCGAGGCCGACACTGAAGACATTGACCCTCTCACGGGCACCGGCTCGTGCGGCGACAAGTCAATGATCCTGCCCGAAACACGGACAATCGACTACCCCGGCAAACATACCCTGCCGTCAATCGCCAAGGGCAGCATCCCCGGCATCTTTGAGCCCGCCGGTGCCGGCGTCGTCCCACCGCATGTCGCCGTCCTCACAAACGGCTCCCGCTACGGCAGCTGGCTGCTCGTAGACACGCAGCAGGGCACGGCGACCGATTTCATCATGATGGAGCGGCCCGAGCGGGACACGCCCGACCAGGACAGCCCCGACTACTGGCGCGCGTACCGGACGCTGCCGGTCGAGGAGCTGCTCCAAGAGTGGAAGGCCAAGTTGACGAGTCTGGAATGGGTCGTGGTGCCGGACAACCACATGGACGGGGTCATGTACTGGATGGACGGGAGGACCGACGAGGTGCGCGACATTTACCGGAGGCACGGATGGCCGGATGCTTTTAGGAGGGACGACTGCCGGCGGGCCCTGACGCAGTGGTACAAGGCCGATTTGGCAGGGTTGTAACCGTGGAAGATATCTGACAGCTGTCAAACGGGGTGTGATGTATTGTCTTCTCTTTTTTTCAAAAAAAAAAAACCGGTTAAACGTCAGTTGCTTTATCACATTTAAGGCTGACAGTATTACAGAGGCCAACTGCAATTGACAACACTAGTGGTGTAAAGGCCGAGAGACGACGTTCAGTGCTTGCCCCGTGGCGAGACCACGGGGCATCATTGACTACTGACGCGGTCCGAGATACTTTTTGATCGATATACACAGCCTGAATTTTGAAGATGATATGCAAACAATAATGTGACTTGAATAAAGAGTGTTTTTTTCTGTCTTTTTCTTAGTTTACTTAGCTATTCATCTAAATATAGGTGCATCTTCATGCTTCGACGCGCTATGTCCAAATTGTCACGGTGCATGACTTAGTTCCAGCTCGCCCTGATCTCTTTTTCATACTCAGGATCCAGTGTCAGCACAATGGGGCCTGTGATGCGCTCTTCGACAAGCGGGATGGACTCTGGGGGAATGAATTCAGTCTCGTCGTCGAATCTTCCCCATCGGCGGTCACTCTCGTTGGGCACATGATATTTGTCCTCGTCGGCCGCCATGCTCCCCCAGCGGTGCTTCAACCAGCCATTGAATGCCGGTCGACGCCGGTGGTAGACGTGCGGAATCCATGCGGCAAATGTGTCGGGCGGTTTTCCCCAGAAGCGGTACATGGGGCTACGTGGCTTGTCTTGTCGTTCCATGAGGTATTTTTCGAGTAGCCAGTACGAGTCGACAACGAACGAGTGGCCAAAGTCGATGATTACCACGCTCTCTTTTTCACCGTCGTCGCCATCGTCGCCCTCGATATCGCCTTCCTTTCCAGCTTTGTCCGGGCCCACAACCTCCGGCATCACCGAGTCCAGGACCAGAATATTGCGCGGCTCAAAATCGTTGTGGCAGAGCCCGTGAAACTCGAGCATGGACAGCTTCTCCATGGCCTCGGCCACCAGCTCGAGGCGGCGCGGGACGGGGATCGTGTCGACCACGCCGTCTTTGAGGAGGCTAAACATGTCTTTGCCCCGGATGTACTCGATCATGATCATCCGGACAGGCCGTGTCTTTGGGTGCTCCGGGTTGTCGGACACGACGGGCACGTCAAAGGTAAACGACCCAAAGTACATTGGCGAGTATTGGCCGTTGACGCCCTCGTACCGCAAATGCTCATAGGCGGCCACCTCGACGCTGTACTCGTGGTCGGCGCAAAAGGCCACATCTCCGTACCAGCCGTCCATGTTGTTGTAGTACACGCCATCGTAGACCTTGGCGACGTAGTCGTTCTTGTCCACGAAGAACGACTTGCCAATCTCGGCCTGGTCGGCCTCGATGCGACACCGCAAAATCTGGGCGCCGTGGCCGACACGCGCGACAACCTCCTCGGTGATGTGGATTTTCCACTCTTTTTCGTAGTCTTGTTTGTCTTTTTCGACTTCGCCTTCGTCCTCCACATCCTCGTCATCAAAATCAAAGTGAGGCCGCTCTTGGGACGGATAAAGGAGACACCGCTCCAGATTCGAGAGCGTATGCAAGGACTCCTCCGGCTTCCGATAGCAGGGGTGCATTGGGTAGTCTGGAAAGTCAAAGTTGGTGTGCTGTCGCAGGCCGGGTGCAATGGTGTACCTCTTTCCAAAAGGCGGTGGCGCGCGGTGCCGTCGAATGGAAAAGGAGTGGCCGGCCTGGTAGGGAAAGTCGGCGGGCCGGGGAGGGTCCTCGCGCACCTGATATTCGTACATTTTTGTTCTTCTAGGTGTGAGAGGGCAGGTTTGCAAAAGACGCGACTGAAAGTCACTTTGAAATGCAATGTTTGGGTACAAAAGCATCCTGCGGGGTCTAAACAAAAGGGGACGTTTGACCGAGACGCATTTGGCAAGGCAGAAGTCGACACGTGCTGTGTCATGTGACTCATTCTTCACCCATCCTCTCGCCTCACCTCTTACATCACTTCCACCTGTCTATGTCCAGTTTTCGAATCTCCCATACCCCATATCTCGGGTCAATCAAAACTACAGGGGCCTTTGAAAGTCATTCTCTATGTTCAAACAGCAATTCTGCCGCATTGCTATTTTTGTCAAGCGCTTATACAAGCGCTTGCAGGCCGATGTTCAACAATATGTGCTAGGCTACTCCCTGCATCACGGCCGCCATTGGCATGCTTGCCGTGACCTTATGTGAAGCCTGTTCATAAAACAGAATCGCTAAAACACAAAGCCATGTTAGAAGGGCAAAAAGGACCGTCAGCTTAGAGGCCGCAAGAACCTGTAACCGCCGTGAATGAATTTGCGGGGCGAGGGACAGGGGCCGCGCGCTTAAACATTAAGAAAACACAGATACTCTAGCCCAATCGTATCCCGACCATGGATTCAGCACGCAGTCTTGTGAAATCACAATAAGGCACGCTATAGAGCTGCTTCACTCGGCCTTCCTATTATTTTGACGGCTACCATTTCTCGGCTAGCCGCCTGCCTGCTCTAGGCCAGGCCACGAGACCACCTCTAAAAATAGCCGTTGCCTTGAAGCTTAGATTTAAACCAGAAGATCAAGAAGATCACGGTTGCACTGTCGTGAAGTATACGCCGTAGTTATCTTTGTGAAACAGAAAATTGTTACAGCGCATTTCCCGGGCCGGAGGATAAAAGACCACGATGTCACATTTTATAAGCGCCTTCACATGAACCGCCAGGCCAAAATGATGGGCCGGGGTCATTCACGACGCTCCGACCAATGCCGGCGCGTAACAATCTCTTGGATGAAATTGTTTCCACGGCAAGAGCCAAGGTGCTGGTCATAACAACTGTTATTCGTATATAATCCGAAGGTGCTGCTGAGCCAGAGACTCTTCTTCTACCGACCTTTTACCCCATCAAATCCATCAGTATCTTTGATCGTACTTTTCGCCACTCCTGACCACTCTCTATCTCAACATGGGACTTCTTCTCGACTCCTTCAACGAGAAGCTCGAGTATGAACACTATGTCACTGTGCCCCATACCCGTCCTGTAGCAGTTGAGTCGGGATTTTCGACCAAGATGGCAGAAGAGCCCAAGCTTCGCATCGACGTGCCATTCTCGATATGGGACACAATTGCCAATGTCGCACTCCAGGCAATGAAAGCCAAGAAGCATTTTTCCAACGATCGATCGCCAAGGTGGAACAATGCCAGAGCCATTAACGTGGAGGGGGATGTTTCCGAGGCCTCGAGCATTTATCTCCTCTATGCCATTGATAGTGTCCTATCCAAATACCTGCCAGATCAATTTCGCTTTTTGGCACAGCACACTGTCAGCGTGGCTAATTATACAGTTCGAGCAGACCGAATTTGGGGGTTGGACGCCGTTGGTTCCCTCAACTCGATGGCATACTTTGCTATTCTCGACTTTAAAAGGCCTACTCTTATCGACCCCCTTGAATTTGGCGCACCTTACACGTGGAGCACATTTTGTGAACTGGATCCAAGCGTCTACCGCACCTCTCAGTTCGTTGGCAACGCACAGATTCTCTTGAAACAGGCCGTTGGCTACAGTGAGAAGTACGGTACGAAGTTTGTTGCCTTTTTCGACTGGCACACCCTCGTCCTCGTCGTCCTCGCAGATGCCGAAATGTCACAGGGGGGCTCGTACTGCTTGATCACAGTTGTGACAGACAGAAGCAAGATGAGACGAGCATTGTTGGGTTTTCTTATCCGGGCATACAATGCGTGTGTAGCTCCTATCGTGGACTACACTGACATTGTGGGCCCTAGCAATACAAAAACGAGAGCTCCGCATAAAGGGAGCTCTGGCTCCAGTGGAGAAAGAAGCCGGCGTGGTCGATGAGGCATTTCCTTTCGCATTCTATCCTTGCCCTGTCTATTTATGATTTTGAAGCACTCTATCTCCTCTCAATCACTCACTGCTGTTCTTCTGCCCCTGTGTATTTATTTTTATGGAGGAATCTTTAGGTTCGCTGTCTTTAATTCGAGTCTGTAAATTTGATTCTACGATTTAGTATTCTACATTATTAATAAAGAATTTCCTCGTCATTTACATTTTTTCCATGATTAAAAGGTGCAGACCATTGTATATACGATGTTTACTTTTGTATTAATTTTAGAAACGGATCTAGCCATGGTATGGGCTTTTTTTGAACCCTTGTTAAACGTTTGCCGTTTAGTTACAGGTGGGCGTGTAACGTGTCACAAAATCTCATTCTCAATATTGCACTCATGCATGACTTTAGTTTTGCTATTGTCGTCTGCCACACGAAAAGTTATAAAATTTGTCTTCCTTATTTTATTGAAGATCACAATGTCATTAATGGACACTACTAGTCAAGCTGAACCCTGCAGCCCATCCCTGGAAGGCCCTCATTTCTTCCACCCGACCCATATCTCTGTGTTCCAAGCTCATTCCGCTTTTTTAGGAGCAATGAGTTCAATCGGGACCTTGTTGTCCCCTGCGAGCTTATCATCTGGCGCCTCGCTGACCTCTTCCTTGTTCTTCTTCACCTTGCGCCTGAGAGGCTTGCCCGGCTCATCGCCAACCCTACATTTATAGATTGCGGCACCAAAACTCCCAAATATTGAGTAGTAGGCTCGGTTCACATCAGGCTATGAGAGCGCGGGTTAGCTGGGCTAATCAGACGCAAAGAACAACACGCGACTGGACCGTGGAATATACATACGCTGTTCTGGAGCTTCAGGAGAGTGTCGAGATCAAGGCCATCAACAATATAGTGGCACCTCCTCCAGTCACCGACGAACATCTCGTATAATTTAACTTTCCCGGCGTCCTCGTAGTCTTTGATGATGTCCAATATTTCACCAGGCTTGTCCTGATCGCGGGGGTATATGGTGGCCTGTGTTCCGGCCCCGAGAAGGTTCACATCTTTGTGTTTGAGCTCCCGGAACTTTTCGGAGCTTGTATAGTAGGTGAGAGCTACATCGGGCTTGAACGCATAAGCAAATGTTGGACGTTAATCAGTAGTAGAACAATCTCAAGACTTGAACTTACGCTGTTTTCCAGCTTGACCATGGTTTCCAGGTCCAGGTTCTCTATGAAGAGAGATTGGGTTCCGCCTCTAGTCCAGTTGCGTCCAAGCTTAGAGTACAATCCTGCTCCTTCGTAGTCTTTCAAAATATCGGGGATATCGCCGAGTCTGCAGTTACGTGGGTACACCACGGCATTACAGCCGTCGCCGATTTCCTCGGGTTCTACCTTCCTGGGCAGAAGGTCGGGGCTGCGTCTCACGATGCTCATGATGCTTGAGACAATGTCGTTATTTAGGTAGTAGCAAACCGAAATTTAGATAGAAAAAAAAAAGCCAGGGAAAGAAGAAAATGACTGTGTCTTCGCTATTGAAATGAACCCAGAGTACTGGGATCATGTTCGAGGAGATATGCTACTATTTATGTTCCACGGCGGGGTTAGAATATTTAGGCCTGTACCACACACATAGATTAATATAGTAAATGACCTGGCTATATCGGGGTGCTTTCCTATCTGTGCTTCAGCGACTGTTATTCAGGTACAGGTGGCTATAAATAACGTGTTACAAAGTAATGTATCGCCGTCGTTATTTCTCTGGGTGTGTTGTTTTCGACTCCTGTTCGTCACGGGTTTTCGTTGGTGTCTGTGCCGCAGTCCTACATATTGCACCCACCCCGCAGTTGAGCATAAATAGCCGCATCTCTTGTCTTTCTTTCAAATATTTCTCCCGTAGTATTCCGAGGATCCAGGATTGATTCTACCTTTTATGCTTACATCTTAATACATCATGAGCTTCGTGAGACACAGCCCTGACCTGCTTCCCCGGGATACTGATCCGCACGAGATTGGTGTGGGCCGAAATGCGGCGGTGTATCCCCGCAATAAGATGGATCTTGGTGAGATTTCTGAGATCCTGCGCGACTACGAAGACGCCGGAAAATGTCAACGAAACCGGGGCTACCCTCGAGGATCAGTTGTATCTATATTCGTGGAGAATGTAGACATTGAAACGATGGTAAAGCTGGAGAACAGCGTGAGTTTTCAGAGACCCCTTCACTACATTACCTTCTTCCCCTAAAGTGATATCTGACATGCCATGATAGCCTGACGTAGCGCTTGCGTACTACACGCGGTCGGACACGATGCCCAAGCTGAAACCGGTGGATTTGAATTTCATTGGGGCCGGCGGTACTGCCCTTATATACACGCGAGACAGCAAAATCGTGGGCGAGATACCGGACATTATCAAGGACTACGAGGCTGCCGGAAAAGTCACAACTTCGCAAACTGATATTGATGGCGAGACGTGGACCTGGTACATTTCCGTCCGGGACATGGACCTCGATACTCTCGTCAAGCTACAAAACTCTGTAAGTCGAGTGCCTCCTCTTTACAAACAACATGTACAATGGGTTGGTCATTTATCGTCGGCTTAAAGCAGCTTACAACCCATGCTAACACATCACTGACAGCCCGATGTATCCTCCGCATTTTATGCATCGAAGGCCGCGGAGATTATGGGGCCTTCAGTTCACAAGGTCGCTGATGCGCTGAAACGTCCGAGGCGCAGAGAATATCGTAAGAAGACAGAAGACGGTGTCACAGTGTCCAAGCCTGGTGAAGGAACGTCAGGTGGTACTGGGAGCAGCGATGCTACCAGTGTTCCTGGCTTGAAGGAGCCGGGCTCGTCTTGAAAGGGGCTTGTTTACTTTGTCTGTTTTAGGAATGGAATGGGCTATGGCTTCGTTTTACCACTTACAGTTTAGCGCTTGCTACTCAATTACAGTTAGTTGTACAGCGTGCCACAAGATATTATGCTCACAACTGCATTTGTGCACGACCTTGGGTTTCAAAATCAGTTCCTACCAATTCAGTAGTTGTGTAATTTGTCTATTTGGAAAGACGTGATATCGAATAGTACTAGTCGCTACTGAAATGTCAAGTTGAATAAAGGACTGCTCCGGTCGACTCAACCATAGTCGACTCAAAGGGACGTTCGGTTAAGCACATCCTGCGCATGTTGGCGCTAGACCGTGGTTGAGTTGAGAGGAGGAATTTAGTGCTAAGACGCTGGAACCTGACTTTCCCCATAATTTCTCCGCACTCGCCAGCATCACAACTTCTTTCGACGATCTCCCTGGATTCGAGAAAAAAACAATTTCAACACAATACTGGAACAATCTGGTTGAGGTTGAGTTGAAAAGTTTCTTCGAGATACGTCGTTGTGCCACTTACACGAAAATGTCAGATTCCGGCCCGGCCCTGCCGCTTTCGCCAACGGCAGCGCCCGCAGCACCTTCCTCGGCCACGGCCACAATGGAAGCGGCATCCTCGATCGCTCCTTCCGTCACTGCGACAACTACGGCGACAACGACCACCATCCCAGCGTCGTCCAACCCCGGCATCGCACAAAAGAAGCGCATCCGCGCCGTTGTTGCATGCAGTCATTGCCGCAGCAAGAGGTCAAAATGTGACGGCATTCCTGGACGACAGGCGTGCACAGAATGCCAGCAGCGCGGTATCGACTGCGAGATGACGGACGGTAAGAGGAATCGAGGGCACTACAAGCCGCAGGCTGAAGCTCTTGCAAAGAAAGTACGACTTCTCGAGGAGGCGTTGGTGCAGTCTCGTGCAGCCAACCTGGAGCTCCTGGCGGAGAAGCGACAGCTCCAGGGACATGTGAATGGGCAAAATGGGGTACGGGAAATGCACATTCAACCTCCTATGCCAAATATACTTTCGCACGACACTTCGCGAATGGACATTGATAGCACGCCACCTGTGCAAGTTTACACTGTCCCAGCCCCTCTGCCCGTTCTCGACCCGTTGCCAACTATCGGCACCACGATCCCCAGCTTATTGAACCGATCTCAGACATCACCATCTACCGGTACAGTCGGCACTTCTGCCCATTCAGCATCCTTGATGATGCCACCTCCACCAGCGCATACTATGCAACAAAACCAGGCAGCCAACAACGCAACCCACAATCCAGTCCAGCTTGTGATGGACCACGGACATGTTGTCTTTTCTCGAACGTCGTCGCCTACAAATCAAGAAAAACGGAAAACTCCACCACCACCCGAGCCAACTGCTGTGGCCGTCGGCGCACCCTTTCCTTTGCCGAGCGACCGTCCTCGGCCGTGCTCGTGCGCCGACCTTGACCTCTCGGCGCCGCTTGTCGACTACCTCCTCGGCCTCTTCTTCCACCGCTACCAAATGATGCTCAAGTTCGTGTCGCAGGAAGACTTTATGCGCAAATACTCTGCTTCCTCGGCTCGGAGTAGCCAACATTTCAGCCACAGCCCTCTATTTCTGGCGATGTTGGCCGCCGGTGTGCGCTACTCGACACGCCGCGATGTGACGGCTCGGTTCCTGCTGGCCAACGGAGAGAACAAACTGGCCACAGCAGCCAAGGCGGCTATGGAAATCGAGGTCAGCCGGCCGACATTGGCGACGGTGCAGACGGTTCTCATTCTGTGCGAGGTCGAGACCAGCCTGGACCGCCAGATGACGGGCTACATGTACTCGTGCCTGGCCTCCAAAATGGTGTACGGTATGGGGATCGACCTGGGTCAATTACCACCGGCTGTCCGCAAGACCATAACGCCAGAAGAGACGGCCATTCGGCACTGGATTGTCTGGGCGGCTTCAGTGCATGACCAATTCTGGTCTGTCTTTCTGCGCCGGCCACTCGCAATCAAGAACGAAACCCTTCAGCAGTCGCGCTTAGCCTGGCGAAGTGCGCGCAGTGCTCTGAGCCCGACGATTCCTTCCTTTGAAGACGAGGTCAACGACGCCTTGATGGACTTGATGATTCTGGCACGAGAGATTACAAACTCTCTGTATGGCGCAGCCCCAGTCACAAATAATCCATCCTCTGGAGCCTCCTCTGCAGCATTTGACCTCAACGACCGTCCAGAACTCTCCGAACCAGGCCATCAACATCCCGCAGACTCCTCGCTGCCGTCCTCCCCACCATACGACGGCGGCGGCCTCCCGTCTGCACTGTACGAGCAGGCCACTCAGAGGCAGGCCCGCAGACAGCGGCCTGACGTTGCTCACCTGGATGCCCGTCTCGACAGCTGGTTCAACAGCCTTACTGACCGTATCCGCCAAGGACCCATCAATGGCCACAGCTCGTACCACTACCTCTTCATCCTGCATCTCCACTACAACGCCACGAAAATCATGATCCACCGCACAAGGGGCTTTTCACTCCAGCCCACGTCTCTGAATGGAAACCGCGACAGTGTAAGAGATCACCCATCTGTTCCAGCCAGCAGCTATCCCTTGCAGTCGCCCGTCACGCCGCCAGCATCAAGTAGCGGCGACCCAAACACACCCGGTATTCCGTCCTCACAGTCAGCCATGAGTATGATTGACCACGCAACGGCTCAGTCTGTCGCCACTCTTGGTCGTGCTTCCATATGCATGGCTCGTCTCTTTGAGTCCTTCCGCCGCCGCGAGGATATCCGCATGCTGCAGACGACGGGTGTTCAGTGGGCAGGCATGGCTTCAGAGGCGCTGACTTGGTGCATTGAGACACTTCCTATAGATGGAGCCATTGAAGCTGTAGCCCATCTCCAGAGTCTGGCACGGACCCTCAAGGACATGGCCAGAACTTTTAGGCCGGCTGTCTATCCTTACGACCGCACAAACCACGCCATCCAAATGTTCCAACAACGGATGGAGAGCAGTTTTGACTCGCCGCGGACGGAGGCTGTGCATTTGGCTCCATCCAAGTCGTATGGTGGAAGAACACCTGCTGGACCAGATCTGACTTGGATGGGGCACGGCTACAGTGGTCTCCAGCAGCAATCTGCCAACCTAGTGTCCACACCACGACCGCAGCCATCTCTGCACGGAGGGTCGACATCAGCTCTTCCACCACTTCTACAACATTCTGATCCATCTTTATTCATGTCGCCGGGTGCAGGTGTATCGTCTTGGATGTGGGCAGACCAGGACCCATGCGATTGGAACGAACTTTTGCAGCATCAGTAGCAGTGTACCATAGGCAATATTTAAATGAAATATATGTACTACATTTCAATCTATCTATTTATCGTTTCATCTTCTACAACTTCAAGTCATCCACCTTCTTGTACTTGTCGCCCATGGCGCGCTTCACCGCCGGCCGCGCTTCAATCCGCGCCAGCCACTTCTGCAGGTGCGGAAACTCACCCATCTTCTCGTCCGAGATGCCCGTAAACTTCCACAGGTTGATCCACGGCCAGGTGCCAATATCGGCCACGCTGTACTTGCCGGCGCCCGAGCCAGCCAGGTAGTCGCGCGGAACACCAGTGTACTTGCCGCTCAGCCGGATCTCGAGCACGCCAAACACCCGCAACAGCTCCTCCGTGAAACGCGTGATTGCATATGGAATCTTCTCCTGCGCCAGTATGCCAAAGTGGATTACCTGCCCGTGGTACGGCGCGCCCGACCCGTGCCAGAAAAAGAGCCACTGCAGGGCGTCGGCATAGTTGGCCGTGTCTCGGTCGCTGAAACCAAAGACATTGTTGAAGTCGACCTTGCGCGCCAGGTACAGCAGCTGCGCCGAGCTCTCCATCACCGGCAGCGGCGGGGACTGCGAGTTGTCGAGGAGCACGGGGATGCGGCCATTGGGGTTCAGGCGGAGGAACCAGTCGCTTTTTTGCACGCCCGTGGAAATGTCGACGACCGTCGTGGTCCCTGCGCCACGGTTAGGTATTGATCATATATCTGACATGCTAGACTGCGACCTACACTCTGTGCCGTACACATCGGCAAGCTCCTCAAGGAGAATCTGCACTTTCTGGCCATTGGGTGTAGACTGCGTGATGAGATGGAGGCCTCTTGCGTCTCTCACACGAGACGGCGTCTCGCTCGTGAAGAGACTTGATTGCTGTGATGCCATGATGTTTGCGTGTTGACAATTGATGATAGAGAGATGCAGTGAATGGCAATGGAACAACGCAGCTCCTCCAAAATTTAATGTCTCATAGTACAAGCTGTTGTATATACCAACTGCGCTCGGGGAATCATTTCCATCGAGCTCGGCAGCCTTTCCAAATTCAAACGTCATGCAAGCCACAGTGTCATGGCCTGCAGCTTGGCTGGCTGAAGGATGGCCTTGCCCGGGACATAATAGTACTGGCTTCATCTTGGCTTCACGAGATGCATATTTACTAAACCCAAAGAAAGTCTAGAGCTATGGGGGAAGATGTGAAGGCCCAGAACCACGAGGGCCATGAGTGTTCGTGGTACTTTGAGGTGGGGTCGTGGTGTAAGTGGGTGTCCAAAAAGGGTCTAGCGCTAAATTGGATAGGCAATTCATTAGCCTGTTGACTTTTGCGGCAGTTTGTTTTTCGACTTGAGGGGCTAGACCAGAATCATCACCACCAACTCTTGTCGGAGAAAAAAGTACCAATTGAGGTAGGTCATGCTGTGGTGGTTCAAACTTTTATTTTGAATAATTATCAGAATTATTTTATAATTTATTTCACTGAATTTAAGTGTTCTTGATTTTTTGCTAATCTTTTTTCGGTAAATTTTTCTAAATTTTCGGCCTAAATTGAACATAATTGCGACATAAAACACAACCACAGTAAAAGTATGAAATCAAAATGAGCAGATTGAATTAAAACCTATAGTGTTCAAATAATTCACTATGTCACGAATATTCTGAAGTACAATCTCTAAGCTTTACTGCCTGCCATCTCTTTCTGCGCCACCTTGGCGTCCAGCTTCTTGTCGTGGAGCTTGCGGGGAATGATGTCGGTGAATTTGGACTCGGAGTTGGGCGCGTTGAGAGCGGCGATGATTCCGCAGCCGCCAAAGGCAATGGCCGTCAGGTAGACAATCTTGAAACTCTGAGAGTAGGCTTCCTTGTTGCCGTCGACAGCTGCGGTGATGATATCGGGAGTGACGCCGGGGATACCAGTGAAATTGCCCACCGACAGGCCAGTTAACAGAGCGTCCACGGAAGATTGAGGCAGACCAGCATCGATAACAGCCGGGACGACATATTTGGGCACATTTGTAAGCAGCTTGTTTGACAGGATGGAGGTGAAGATTGCCTGAGCAGTCGTGGCGAGAGTCGACCGAGTGGCACCGAGGAGACCAAGAGCTAGACCAAGATCACCTTGATCAAGACAAAAGGGACCAATAGTCAGAGCGACGTTCTCAACGTAGCCTAAGGATACGGACGCCAAGAAGATGAAAGCAATGGCCATGCCTGGTGTCGACGGCGAGGTGGCAGCCATGGCGCCAGTAAAGGCTGTCAACAAGCTGACAGAGATGACCATCTGCAGCTTGTGCTTTCCGAGGATTTTGACAAATACACCACAGGCACCTTGACCGATGAGAGCGGCGGCCGCGACTGGGCTTGGTTAGTACCTCAACGTAATAATATGAATGGGATCTTTGACTCACCGACACAGCTCTTCCAGCCGACGGCCATCACGTCCGTGTCGTACAAGACTGTGATTTGGACCGGCCACAGCACGAGCAAAGAGTAGTACACCATGGATCCCACAGACGCCGTGATGATGACGCCCATGTATTGTCTGTTCTGGAAGAACTTCATGGGGATCAGAGGGTACTCTCCGGCACCGTAGATCTCCCAGAACACGAGTAGGATCAGAATTACGGCTCCTCCAACGATGAAACCAATCACCCTGGCCGACTTCCAGGGATAGATGCTGCCACCCCAGGAGAGACCGAGAAGGAAGACGAGAAGGCCGGCTGTGAAGAGGACAACGCCGACAATATCGACCATTTTCCACCGGGGAACGCGTTTGGCACCACGCGCATGCAGCATCTCGTATGTCGGCGGGTGGTAGCAAAAGTAGAAAAGAGCAATGGCCATAGTGAGAACAATCACATTGATGTAGAAGCTCCAGCGCCAGCCGGCGGATGTGTTCAGAATCAAGGCGCGGATGATGACGGGGCCAAAGGCAGTGACAGGCAGAGCCGAGACAAAAATGCACGAGATGCCAAAGCCGCGGTACTTGTTGGGGATCAGCTCGCCAATGACCATGCCGAACGAGAGCTGCACACCGGCACCGATGCCAATCAAAGCGCTGCCGACGATGAGGACCGGGATGTTGTGAGCAGTACAAGCGATGACTTCAATGTTAATGAGTAATAAAAATAACAGCGAGGGAGAGAACACATACTTGAGCCTACCAGACCAATGCTTTCGCCAATGATAAAGAACCAGCGACGGCCGAGGAGGTCAGAGAGACGGCCAACGAGCACAAAAGCCACAGCTTGAGTCAAGTTCCACTGCGGACGTTAGCAAAATGGTTTCATCGACGTGGAGAACACGCACTCACAATCAAGGCCGTCCACACGTAGTTTGGGTTAGGCCCAATGTCCTCGTTAATGATCGTCAACACGTTGGCCGGCATGACAAAGCCAAAGTAGCAGCTAATCTGGCCAAGACAGAGGGCCGTGATGGTTCCGATAAAACCGAAGCTGCGATAGTAGCCGGGAGGAAGATCATGGACAGTGCCACCGAGGGCATCCACGGCGACATCGCCATTGTCCAGCTCGCGGTACTCCTCGGGGATGTAATTGGCATCGGCTTTGGTTTCAGTGTTGACCGGTTGGACGGTCTCGTTGTGAATGGACATTTCCGTGTCTGTAGCTATCTTGTCGTTTGCTGGATTGGGTGCTGCCATGTTGGAATGCGGCACTGGAAAGAAAAGAGCCGGAAATATGAATTGCGAGGTGGTGGTGTTGTTGTACACCTTGAAGCAACTTGAAATACTTTGGCACACCTTCAAGTTAAGAGTACTGCGCGACACCGGCGACCTTATGTATGATATCGACCACGTTTCGACATTGGAAGTGATTGCAGATTGCAACCCGCTACACCAATCAATGTCGATACCAGAACCGGAGGCGTCGGACAGGACCAAGACACCGTGATCCGTGTCTGGTCGCATGGCCATTGCCTGCAAGGTTCCCCGCAAAACATGATGCAGTTGCAGGAGCAGTTGTTTGCTTTGCATCTCGAAAGTGACGCTAAAACGGCTAATCTGTAGCCCCAAGAGCCAGAACGACTCCGATTGTACGGGAGTTCTGGACTGGCCTTGGCCAATCTGGGGAAAACGGGGTCGTTCGTGGAGAAAAATTGGAGACAAAGACCAGCTCAGAGATGGCGTGGGAAAAGTGGAAAAACAAAGTCGTGATGTGACATCGACAACTTGTGGGGCGGATGTTCGTTTGTAAACTGCCATTTGAAGACAATCGAGTCATATTTCAAATGAATTGAATAGGCGCATACAGCCTGCTTAATGGCAACTCGGAATATTCCTGGCAACTGTAGATTAACTGGTATTTAAATGGCTCGTTAATATGGGGAGACGGGATAGCAATATGGCAGATGGAGAGCCTGGGATTTGTGCCGACTCGAAACCGGGTAATCGTTACTGTCTCGATCATCAGCAATACATGCAATTGCAAATAGCCTTTCCACAATGCCGGAGACAAAGACACAAGAGGCTAAACGTAAACGTGAATGCATATTAGCCTTGATATCAATGACAAAAAATATCAAGATGGTGGAAGGCTATGTCTGATATGACATCTGCGCAGAGAACTATGAATAAACAATCTTTGAAAATTTACATTTGACGACGACAGTCACACTAAAGCCTGCGCATCGACATCCATATTCAAACCCATCATGGGAGGTCTACCTAACAACTACAGTGGTCCTGTGGCGGCCGACCTTCTCTTCTACGTTCCACCCAAGGACGGCTCCGAGCCATACGACTACGTCGGCAAAGCGCCAGAGGGAGAAGTCCAGCAAAACTTCTCCGAGGCCCCCAAGAGTGTCGAGATTCACGACATTCGTGGCCGTGAGGCCAACTTTAGCCTTGACGACGATGGCTTCCAAGCGATTTCTGCCCAAGATGCTGGCTCCAGCTCAAATGTGGACTTCAACGACGAGTCTTCTATCAAGTCAGCATATTACGGCGAGATCGACGATCTGATACGACAACAAATTCCCGGGGTGGTAAAAGTTACGATCTTTGACCACACGATCCGACGTTCGTCGCCGGGCGCCAATCGAGGCCCGGTCACTGCCGTCCATGTCGACCAGACCGCGAGATCTGGCCCGTGGCGAGTCCAACTTCACGATGCAGACGACGCTGAAGAACTTCTCAAAGGCCGCGTCAGGATTGTCAATGTTTGGCGGCCACTAAACGGGCCAGTACGCGGCTTTCCACTGGCTGTGGCATCACGGAAGACGGTTGCTGTCGAAGACCTCGTTCCCGTCGAACATCGCTATCCTGACAGAATTGGCGAGACGGCTGCTGTCCGCTACAATCCTAACCAGCAGTTCTCCTACTGGAGCGGCATGACCAACGATGAGCGACTGTTCATCAAGTGCTACGACAGCAACGACGGAGTTGGTCCACAAGGCGTGCCTCACGCAGCCTTTGTTGATCCGAGAGCAACTGAGGAAGAACGGCACAGAGAGAGCATTGAGGTCAGAACGATCGTGTACGGGGGTTAAGGACAAATTTTGGACAATGGCCATAGATTAAGGGAGGAAATGACAGGAAATAGAACGTAAGAATCCAGTATTAGATAACTAGAAAGTGCAAAACGCAGTGAAAGCAGACCTGCAAATATGGTGATGTTACAGAGAAGTCAGGTACAGCACCGAAAATGTCAAGAAATTTGTGATTTAATGCTAAAAAAATATTACACGTCGTCATCTGTCCTTAAACATGTATTCATGATACACGAAACCGACTCTCGAAACCAAAATCCTCTCTAGGGTCGAAGCGTGGTGGCTACTGAATACCAACAAAATGAATTGGAGGCAATTTGTTAGGCACCCACTAAGAACGCTAGAATTGGCACATTAGTGCACGCTCAGGGGGCTGAAGAGTAGCCTATTTACCCACTACAGCGCTAATACTTTCGGCCAAGATGGGCTGCCAAGAACAGGACATGTTTGCGGGGAAAGGTGATGATCATGCAAATGTATCTTGGCATTGAGATTCATTGACTACCTGAATAGTTTATATACGTATTTGAATCCGTGCTGAGCATTGCAACAGCTAAAAGAACGTCAAGTGAACCTCCAACAAACATAGCTAGCACAATCACCGACGATGACTCCCACTCCTACCAAGATTGTCGCCTTCGTGGCCCAGGTGCCAGACTGCGTCAAGATCACAATTCTCCTGGAAGAGCTTGGGTAAGGACATTTGTTCCTTGATATGCACGGAATCAGTGTATAACCGGCCTCGTATGGTGCTGAACTAACTTCTTTGTTGTGAACAGACTCGATTATGACCTGCGCTTAGTGGACGTGACAAAGGCAGAGCAAAAGGAGCCCTGGTATCTTGAGATCAACCCAAATGGCCGCGTCCCAGCCCTCACGGACGTCCTTCCCAATGGCAAGGAGCTGAAGCTCTTCGAGTCGGGCAGCATCATGCAGTATCTTGTCGACCGCTACGACAAGGACCACAGGTGAGCCGTCTGGACCACGACTCGTTTCCTTTCAGCAACTGACACTGTCCCAGAATCTCGTACCTCGGCGGCACACCTGAATACTACCGCACAGCCAGCTGGCTTTATTTTCAGACGTCGGGCGTTGGTCCCATGATGGGCCAGGCCATGCACTTTACGCGCTTTGCCCCGAGCACGCTCGAGTACCCTTTGTACCGCTACCGCACCGAGGTCAACCGCCTTTTCAGAACGCTCGACACGGCACTCTCCACGTCCACATCTGGATATTTGGTGGGCGACCGTTGTACGATTGCCGACCTTGCCCTCTGGCCCTGGATTGTCTCTGACTTTTGGGCCGGTGTCAGCGTCGATGCCTACCCCCACCTGAAGCAGTGGGAACAACGCATGATTTCCCGGCCAGGCGTCAACAATGGCCGGCACAAGCCCGGCCGGCATTTCATGAAGGAGCTGGCCCAGGACCCGGCGCTGCAAAAGACGATCGAGAAGGCCGGTGGCGAGTGGATTCGTGGCCTGCAGGACGCCAACGCGTCAAAGGTGCCCAAGACGGCGAAATCTAGCAATTTGTGAACAAGAGGTCGCGGAGAGTAATACTAAATTATTAGATAAGATGAATGGAACGATGTTATATGCAGAAGACGTAGAATGTGACACCAACCTTGGAAAGTAGAATTATGGGCGAGCAGACACTGATAGATGCTCGCAATGATGAAGATTGCGTGTCTCAATATGTGCGTAAGTAAGATGTTCTGCCTGCGGCCTGAGGCCGGCGGCCGTCGTTAGGTGGAGTGCCGGAAGTGACTTGTGATGAAAAGTTAGTACGTACTTGGACAAAGTACATAAAGATTTGGGAAAGTATGCACTGGCCTCGCGGTCACTGCTGCATACGAAGAAAATTCTCTTGCATAGAGTGTTGGATCTGGGCGGTTGTATGCTCACTATCCACGTGGTATGGATGTATGGGCGCTGGTACGATTCCAGAACTCAACGGTGATGTGCTTAGACATGCCACCGTCGGTGGAATGAAATGTGCTGCTGTAGTTGATGTTAGAGACATGCATACCAAAAACCGAAAGCTGTATGGGAGGGAGACGAACATAAATCGAGCACGAACGACGCCATCAGAGCACAGGTTCAGCGTCTCAATATGAGCGCGTGGGATGCGCTCTCCCTCTGCGCGGCGGCCGTCCATCAGATGAAACTCCGGGTTGCGCATCCAGTTCATAGCAACTCTGTACCAGACTTGCTGCTGGTCCTGATACCCATGATTATGAGGCCGATATTTGCGCCAGACCATACTTAAATCCGAGATGTAAATACAAGTTGACTTGATGGTAAAGAAAGTCAGTACAAAACCCACAGTACACATACGCGTTGTGACGGTAAGACAGGACACAGAAAGACGGGCAGACAGACTAAACATACCTAAACACGACATAAACGTCATCACAGCTCGCAATTGGCGATCATCGATACGGGCCCGGGCCAGGCACTCGGCCTCCAGATAAAGGCCATCGTTGAGGCGTACGCTTGGGTGTTTAGGCTAATCCATTACGATCGAATAACGAACGCGCTGTTGTCCTTGGTAATCGTGCGCGCCAGGCGTCTGGTTACCATGCGGCTTGCCACGGCGCTTCAGGTCGCCAATTAGGTAGAGGGCCGGAAGTGTTTTGCCATCGAAAGTTGGTGCCTCTGTAGACTGAGCACACGAAGTTTTGTTTCAAAATGCCAAGATTGACGCATCGAAAACACGAAGACGGACGGCGATAAACAAGTGACTGGTTTGCCGTCAAGAATAGATTTCGGGCGTCCCTCTGTACAGAAAAGCTATCACCAGAAGTGTACCCTAAATTCGTTTCCATCCCACCCAACTGCCGCACCCAATATCCCACCAAATATCCGACACTGGTCCCAAATGACAGTGGTGACAGTTACTCATTCCAACCCTCTCTTGACACCCCGAGCGAACTTTTCCGTGAAGTATGATGTATGCTTAGAGATGATTGTTATGTCTGCGACTGTTTTAGATGTGAATATATCTCATATCGGCGCGGTGATAAAAAAAGATGCAATCTCAAATGAGAGCAGGATACAACCAGACAAGTCGCACAGTCATTGACGCCTACCGCCGCCACACAGGGTTCTCGTCCATTGCAAAATGTCGCTGTTCACAAGGAACTCTGATGAGGGTCTAGTGGTTACGATTGTTGGTCCTATGCCTCATCTTCTTTTGCTCGTGCTTGAGCTTGTTCATTTCGATGTCTCTCATAATCTCTTCTGGAGATCGCTTGCTCTCAGCGTGCTCTTTGGTAACGTATTTGCCGTCGGACTTGAAAATGCTTGACAGTAATATGCTCTGTCTGTTCCATGTCTGGGGGGGTGAAAGGGCCTAGATAAATATCATGGTCATTTTGACCGTGGATATGGGAGTGTCCTCTTTGGTTCGTGGTTTGTTCGGCGAACAACGCCTGCACCGTGGCAGCCACCATCCTCAATGTACTTCTCATTAGGCCTTTCATAGAGGACGGATATTGAGGCATGGTAGCGGAGTGTTGCAAAGTATGGCCCACACAGATGTCCGGTAGTCACGTTAATAAAACGAGTATTTATTTTCACATATGGGAAAGAAATTATGGATTTCCACCGTTGATGGAAGTGAAGCGATATAGTTAAGACCTATGGTATGGCATAGAAACAAAATATGGATGCCAAATCTGATATACACGACAAAAAATGCGTCTCGTAGTTTGTTGCTCTCCCAGATTTCGAGCGCTAGATTGGGCGTAGTATTCTAATTATCTTTGAGTCAAAAAATTTGCAGAGGGCAGAATTAGGTGCCGGAAGCGCTGACCACGACTCAAAGACAGCCGAACAATCTTGGTCCACGCGTTGTAGTCTTTCTATCGGGCCCCCGATTGTTTGTTTCGTGATGTGATTGAGTTAACGCAGACAAAGGCGGCGGCGCCAGTAGTCGCGCTTTCGCTCCTTGTTTTGGACGATGGACACGCGGATCTCCTCTGCAGTTCGGTTGCTCTGAACATGCTGAGTTGTCTCAAATTCGCCGTCTGCCTTATAACAGCGGACAGTGATATGCTTACTTTCACCGCCGTCGGTGCTATGAAAGGTGGAACTGGTGAGAGATTATTGTCAGGATTCACTCCAATCGTATCGTGTCGCCCAGGAAGAAAGAGTACTCACACGAACACAGCGCGAGTGACGCCTCGGGCACGAAGGTTCCGGTCTTCAATGTGCTGCTCTGTGAGCTGCTCAGCCTCTGGCCGCCTGCCGTCGTTCAGGTGGAAGGTCGGGTGGACCGACCAGTCCATCTCGATGGGCTGGTACACTTGGTACCAGTCCCTGAATCGCCGGCGGCGCCGGGTCGTAAAGATTTGCCACATTATGTGGCTCGTTGGTCGTGTAAAGCAGCACAGAGGAAAATATGATGTCAAGGATATTGTTTCGAAGTTGTGTTTGTCGATGTGGAATGGGTCGCGGTTCTGATCGTGGCCAGAAAAAGAGACAAAAGAAAAAGAAGAGGACAGAAATGGAAACAGCATTCACGCGTCTTAAATATGGTAAGTGGGAAGGTGGTGGGTGTACGGCGGTGGTTGTTCACTTTCAGTTCACTTTGGGAAGGAGCGAGCTGTTATCGGTGGGCGATGGGGCCGATAACTACCCGAAGTTTGGCAGGTCCTTCCCCCCAGATCAGGCAGGAACCTGGCCAAAACATAGTAAACTGTGGCAAATGGAGGTAGTACCTCCAGAAAACAAACTGTTCTTCTTCTGTGCTCTTTCCTATGTCGTGGATAAAGTTCACAAGCTGGTGACCTTGTTCCATCACAAGAATATGCGGGAACGCCCGTGATATTGGGCGAATTGGAAGAAAAAGAAAAAAGGAATAAAAACAGGATATTCCGCGCAAAACAAAAGAGAAAATAAAATATTAAATATTTCGGACCTCGAGTCTTATGCGCATAGTCAAGGAGAAGTAGTTGGCCGTAGCAAAGTTGGTCATTTTGTGCATCGTTGCTGGACGTTTTGGGCTGTTTTGGCTGTTGACATTCGAAAAGGAGGCCCCACTTTAACAGTGCGAATTAAGTAAGCACGGCCGCCCACGCATTTGTTTTAACACCGATTGAATGTGGTCGACAAAATGAACAAAAACATCTTGCACACATCCGTACTGTGAGTTAATTGTAGGAAAGCCGTTTCCAGAGGCCCGAGCCGTTTTTGTGGACCAAATTCTAAAGGAACAAAATTTTTGAGGTCAGCGAGGCGCGACTAGTTCTGGTTCTTTGTTCGACCGGGCTGGTATTTCGTTTGATTTTAAGTCACGCACTGCTCTCATTAAAACAACTCCAGCGCTTCTCCGATATTTTTTAATGACGGTAGAGACTTTTACGGACAATTAGATGACGGGAACTGTGAGTTTTCAAGTTTTGAAGGGTGTCACGCCTGTGGCCACGTGATCCGCTGCGTTGGGTGGTCGCGTCAAGCGTCGCAACAATTGTCAACAGAAATACCTCGACAGAAAGATACTCGAGGTAAATGTGAATGCAGAAAAGCGTCAAATGTCTTAGTATACAATGTGAGTACAATTGAGGCTCTCAATGGCACTTCATTTTACCCACAGCAGGCGCTGAACAAAGAGCTTTGTTGTGGTTCTGTTCACAGGTGGGGCGAGCCGTTTATCGAACACCCCAAACGATGTTTTTAGTGAAAAGATGTTTTTCAATGAAGAGATTCTGGGTAACAGCCTCTGCCAAGGGACATACTCCATCTGTCTGGCAGTGGTCCTCGCGCTTCTAGACGTCATCAACCGCCCTCTGCTGGGGACGGGGCGTGGGGAAGGGAGTCTCGGCCATTGTGTTGGGATGCTGGCGATGTTTATCTACTGGCGTTATGTTTTGGAGTCTCACTGCAGCATGGTTGCGAGAATCTGTCACGCTGCGATGAATGGTCGTTCAAATTTCTGCATTGACGGCACTGCGCTCCTCGAGGTTAGAATCGGCAAAGAACATGCGCAAGAGATTCTTAATCACGCCACAAAGCTAGGCATGGGGGTGAAATGTCTCAGACAGCCATGAAATCAGAGTCCAGTGGACGGTGCATGGTCAGATAATTACGCACGTCAAAGATGGAGTAAGCAGGGTCTGTGAAGTGATAAAGCGAATGTTTTTGGTTGGGTTTAGTGACTGGCAATTGAAGCCAATAATGTCCAACATGCATATATAGGGAATATCTAGGAGGCACGATCCGTAGATGGATGGCTGCTAATATCCCCGGGTTTCCAATAATTCCCATCTCCTCCCTCATATTCCGTCCGTCAGCATGAACTCTAAATGCCGCCTTATGTTCCTGTCCATATCTTGTCCATAAATCACATCATCCATATCCTAGCCTCTGCACCCGATAAATAGCAATAGGATGTGCTCATAGATATGTCGTTCGATTTGTGCCCATGAGCAGTTTAATTGCGGCGGCCGCCTCTGCCACGGTGGTTTCTGTTGCGACCACGATGACCTCGAGCAGCGCGGCGCTGTTCTGCCTCGCGCCGCTCCCGCTCTCGGGTGGCCCGATGCTTCTCGATCCGGATCTGCTTCGCGGCCGCCAAAACACCCGGGCACTCGACGTGTTCTGTAGAAACGGGGCGACTAGCCGCGTTGTTAAAATCCACGGTGACGTGTTCGCGTCGGTCGGTAACGCTAATGTGTATCGTAGAGCTGCAGAAGAGTCAGGTTAGCAATGTGAATCGATGGAGGGGCTCGACTGTAAAGGGCACAAAGGCGAGAAAGCTTACCGAATGAGGGCGCTGATAGCGCCGCGTTCACGTAGATTAGAGGCCGTAAAATATGCGCCAACCGGATTCTTAATAGTTTGGCGGAGCCATAGTTCTGGGTGAAACTCCTCCGACAACCATGACATAGGGAGCGCGGAGCGTGGCTCCCAGGCCGTCGCTTCGGGGTTCAGTGGCGGAGAGGACATTTTGCTGCTTGTGCGTCCTTGCCAGACGGCCGACATCGTGCTGGCGCAAATGTGCTGAGAAAGCTGTGCGTCGTGGTGCAGAGAAAGAGGCGCGATGGAATAAATCAGGCGGGATAGCAGAGGCAATGCGGGAGGTCGACGAGGATGGAAAGCAAAGCCTAGCTAGGTGCCTGTTCCTTCTGAACGCTCACAGGGCCTCCATAATGCGTGTGTATTCTGATGCTCGAAGAAACTCGCGCTCGCAGCGGTAGGCGGCACAGCTGGGGGTCTAGTGAGGTCGAAAACCGTACTGAGATTGTCGACGTGCACCAGGGAACGAGAAGCTCTGAATATCGGACTGTGCGTGGCTTTTGGACGTTGTTTTTTTATCGTGGCGCGTAGAATGTCGTGATGTTGCCTCGTGGTATGTAGTGACTTTCGAGGAAGAGAGTAGATGTTGCCGAGAGGGAGGATCTTGTCGGGTGGAATAGCAGAAGGCACAGCTAGGATGAAGGTCCTTGGATATGGTCCTGCCGTTGAAGGGGAGGAGAGGAGTCGTAGGTGCGCGATGCTCGTAGGTGTCAAGAGAGGATTTGGGTTGGCGCGTAGGACCTGTTGCTGTTGAGAGGCGCCTTGCTCGTGCCAGGTGATAAGTGTGTGCGGCGGCGGCTGGCGCGTCTTAATCGGGAGAGGTGGGGGGGATGTTTCGACGCCAGGAGAGGGTAGGGCGTGGCTGGCTGCAGAGAGAGATCCAGCACAGGTCAAACTGGCTGAGCAATGTGTAGATGATGGCGTAGATGTTGCAGCTTTGCTTGGATGGATTCGTGGCTTGCAGTTGATGGGGCCGCCGGAGGTTGCGAGAAAATGAGAGATGCGCTGAGACGCTTGCGGCAGTCTGCAGTGGCCCAAGATGAAGCAAAGACGTGCCGGGCGACGATCGAGAAGAAGATGTCATCGATAGGATGATTGACGGTCGGGGCACGGGGCTCGAATCGATAACGGTCGGTGTCTGAAGGTATGTGAGATGGAGCGCTGGCGGTTGTATGGCTGGGAGATGGGTAGAGAGTGCCAGCTTGTTGACAACGTGCAGAGAGAGGTCGTGTCGGCAAAGAAAACGAGGCTCGAAAATAGTAATATCGTAGCTTGAGAACAGAAAGAAAGGAGAAAAGGCAAAAAGAGACGAGAGAGAAGCTGGAAGGTAGAAAGAGATGGGAAGGTGGAAGAAGATGAGTGAACATGGCGCTTCACCTAAAAAGGCAACAGGGTCAAAAAGCCGTTCATCCCAAATCGCGCCTCGCCACTGTTATTGTTATGACTCCCATTCACTCACGGCACAGTGTTATTACCATGAAAATAAGTTATACGCGACGCGTAGGAACAAAATATCGCGTTGTGGGAAGGTGATCGTGGAGTCGTGGGATTTCCTGCTTGGGGGCTGTTCACCAAAACAAAGAAATCGTTCACTCGACCCAAAACGGCCGTAATTGCTGACCACCGCCAAAAGCGCAGCACCGTGACCAGGACAGGACAAAGAAACAAGTGCTGTGCTTTTTTAGGTGCCTTGCAATGACTTAAATCTGCTGCTCCTGTCGCTGTGCGGGAATTTAGCGCTCTTGGCGGCTCTCGCAACACGAGACATTCTCGAAACCATCACCAACTCCTAGCCGAGAGCCAATCGAGCACTTCGACACCAGCTCACCCAGCGCCATCCCCCAGAATGCCCTGCCCACTGCCAAATTACAATCACTAATCGATCTACGGCAGCCGCTCCTTGTCCTGGCCATCCTCTCGTCGCTGCGTCTTCTCACCAAACGCCAGATCACCAAAGGAAGATCAGGTCGACTTCTCTGTCTCGAAACTCGCTGCCTGTGGGGGCGCAACGCAGTCCATGAAGGGCAGCCCCTCCTGGCGTGGATCGTCGTTGCCGGTATGCTTTTCCTCCTGTAGCGCCGGTCTTGGCGGTCGCTCGGAGTATGCTGACCCCGGCAGTCCGTGGCCGCGGCAGCCAGCCATCGTCCCGGCGGCGGAGGCCCGGAGAAGCCAGAGCTTAGAAGTAGTCTCTGCCGACGCCGCCACGCCACGTCCGACTCCTACTGGGCAGAGTTACCAGCGGCGTGCCCGTTCTCTTCTCCGCCCGGCCCCAGTCATGTCCGTAATTTGCGGTAGTCTGTTCCGCAAGTCGCGCTACTCCCGCCGCGCAGAGACGCCCCCCGAGAGAGTCGGTGCTCGCGCCTCTTCTCGCCACGTACGATCGCCAATCCCGATGCCCGCATCCTGAATCAACCGAGCCACCCCCCACCAGCCACCCCCTCGCCCGTCCAGTCCGCCATGACGCACTCTCCTCAAAATTCCCATATTGTGCCTGTCTTTTCTTTCTTCGACAGTGCCACCAGTCGCTTCGAGGAGCAGCCGTCATAATCGCGGCAGTGCCATCCTACTTGCTGATTAATGTTTCCGCACGCAGGCTTCTGCCAAGTACTCTGCGCCGCGTATGCGCAGAGGACATGACGGACCAGACGTAGGGCTCGAACACGCGGTCATCCGCATACGGCCAGAAGTCTGCGATTTTGGTTGGTACACACAAAGTTTTGACACTGACATTCTTCCTTTGTCACCTATCACAACATCTGAGTACATGATTAATGCTCATCCAGTGTACATCACATCTGGCATATATCCTTCAATCCACACGACCCAAATAACCACAAAATGTCCAACACACCACGTGTCGCCTGTCCCATTGCCATGCCCATATGGTACCGTCGCCATCACCACCACACAGGCGCTGCAAAGTTTATTGGCCTCAAGCCTCTCTCTCGCCGATCAGGCCAAACTGGCTTGTCACAGCAAGTGCGGCATGGCTGTCGTTAGCCGGCTGAGATTCAGTTTCTCTGGAGGGCGCCGCGGAACTGTCGTCATCCGCGCCAGAGTTTGCGGTATCAGCAGCATTGTGAACGATGCTGGGAGCCTGGTCAATAGCATAAAAGAAATCGAAGCCATCGAGATCCCAAAGATTGTAGCCCCGCCAGGGCTCCCGTGCTTCACCCTAAAAAAACACGTCGTCCGTACGCTTCTGGCTCCGGTCCGCATTGAGATAATCAACAGTTAGATGGGGAACGATATGACGCATTCTCCTCGTCTGACCGGGACGCAGCGCATCTACGTGGAGCGAAGAGCTTTATCGAGGTATTGTCAGACAGAGCTGGAAAGGGTAAAAAATCAGAAACGACGTCAGTAGGGGAAACGTACCGTATATTCGCGAGAACAGTCCCTTTCTTTGCCATTTGATGCATGACAAAGTAGCCGCGAACGCCGCGTTCCAGACGCGGTCGTTTGCCGTCGGTCATGTGGCTCGAGTAGAGCCAAACGACAGCAAGGTCAATCTGCGGCGCCGTGGCCGACATGGTCGCGTGAGGTTGCAAAGCAAGTCACAAAGTGACGAAGTAGAATATGCTTATTGGTTTGATGTTATGACCGTTTTAATAGAGACGATGTTGGTACGGAACGGGCCGCCTGAACTTGTTCATTTGATGATTGTTATGCTGGTAATATGGGAGAATGAAAAAGGGACCGGGATGATGGATTTTTTTTATGGCGCTCTCTCTATTTATTTATGTCGCCGCGTCCTGGCCGCGGGGGTGGGTGAGTGGCAAAGTCCACTCCCAAAGTCGAAAGTTCCCAGAGAGGAAGGAAGGATAAAGCGGGGAGGTGGATTGTCAACAACTGGCGTGCACGGGCACACGTCCACTGTTTTCGCTCGAATCCACATAGTCCACCGTGAGGTGAGGGACCATATGCCTCGCCCGCCGATATTTGCCGTGATCGTTATCGTCAAGATATACTGGCCCATGAGGCCTCTAAACGTTTTGTTGGGAGTGAAAAGCACGACGTGTGCAGGCTCAAATGCGCGCCGGTCCTTTGGGGACAAGACGCCGCTTTCTTCCTCAGGGACAAAGGACAAAGACGTGTTCTGTCGGCGCCGAGTTGGCTACATCGACGTACAAGGCGAATCTGGTCAAGGAAAGAGTGTCAGTGTCACGCATGGCCAGCCAGTCTGTGTCAAAAAGGAAGGGAACTGCTCTCTGCAACATACGGATGTTGGCAGTCGTAATGAACATGCCCCAAAGGCGATGGTCTTCGAAGCACTGGACAACGCTGTGCTCGACGCCTAGTCGCTTGCCTCGCTTGACGTCGTGGGGTTTGGTGAGGGAAAACACACACTTACTTGCGTTGAACCGCCAGCAGTTCACTTGAAAATCGCATTGGCACAATTCACGTTTCCAAATAATCCAACGTCTGTAGCTTGGCTTCCGCCTCTTCCAGCACTTTGAACGGGCTGGACTGGCTCCGGGTACTGCAGCCATCCGACTCTGTGACTTGTGTCTTGTCGGAGCGCGTGTCGTCTTCTGCTCTCTCGACTGGTACCTCACTGGTTGTAGCTTCCGTCTCGTGATTGTCATTTCCGGCGATCAAAAGTTCAGTCTCAACGGCTGTATTGGTGGGCGGAGAGGGAGAAGTCATCCAGACATCATAGCCTCGCTAGGGCTCGGGTGCTTCGCTGTAGTAGAATATATGATCCGTTCGCTTTGGTAGGTCTCCTGCATCGCAGTAATTAACTGTAAGGTGGGATACGACATGCACCATGCGGCGTTTTTTGCCGCGTCAAGGAGCGTCGACGTTTCTGGCACTTGCATTCGCGTAGAAGAAAACACGATCAACTGCCTCGATGAGGACAATATCAATATGTTCATTAATAAAAATCGAAGTTGTGCCCTAACTAGGCGACCTGAAGAATGTATGTTTCTACAGACTTGCTCTTGCCCCTGGCGGTCCATTGGTCCACCACTGACTCTCGGCCACTCAATCGCCATACAAAGTCTCGGGCTGGGCATATTTCCATGTCGTAAAGTGCACACAACTGATCAAAATATCTCGCGAAAGTGAATCACACCAGACGTGCCCACATCCTGTACCAAACCAAGTGCCCTGTTCCATATTCGTGTTTTGAGATTCTGCAAGATTGCAACAATAGTATCCCACAACAAAGATTTGTACCAAATTAACAAGGTGGCCCAAGCTCCACCTCGTCCATGATAGCTGCAGCTCCGAGTTCGTGCCCTTATCGTGCAAACAGCGCGTTCAGCCATGTGTCGTCGCTGTTGATAATTCCGCATCGCCAATTCAGGCCTCTTCTTCTTCGAGGAACTCGAAGATATTTGTTCGACGGCGAACTTGGCGGCCGTCGCCGGCGGTTTCGTTGGCGTGGGCCTGAGAATTCTGGTTGCCGATGGCGAACCACCCATACGCCCGCCAGATCGGCCTAGCTTGGTTGAAGAAGTAGACATGCTCCGTACGCTGGCGGATGCCTGACGCGTTGCAGAAGTCGACCGTGAGATGCGGGATAACGTGTGTCATTCCGCGGTTTTGGCCAGGCCACTGGTAGTCGAGGTGGAGAGAGGACCTGTGCCGGGGTATCGTTAGACGTTGTTGACGCACTCTGAAATGGAAAGCCAAAAGGCTCATTAGAGAGGGAGGCTTACCGGATTCTTGCCATCGCAATGCCCTCATCTGACAAGCTGTGTCTATGGAAATAGGCGCGCACACCTCGTTCCAATAGTGGCCGCTTTCCGTCGGACTCGTGATGATCGTACACCCAGATCATGGCCACGTCGACCGGGAGAGTGGCGTCGGTGGCTGCCATGGTCGAAATGGAGGAATGATCGAGGGTCGTCTAGCTGTATGTGCAATTTATGGATGAAGGTTCGATCGTTCGTGTGGAACGATCGCTGGTGAGTCGCTGGTGGCTGGTGGATGTGTGTGATAATGATGTTTGGGGGTTCAGAGGACAGTCAGAGGTCTGGGGGAAAGCATTGCCATATTTTATTTTCCCAACTGCATCGTGTGCGCGGGTCAGTCCCCATTTTGCAAATGTTGAAAGTTCCCAGAGAGGAAGGAACAGATGTTGTTGAGATGGCCCTACAGCCAATGGCAGGCGTGCACGAGCACCACTGTGTGCTTACAGTGCGTTTGCTGACCTTCGGGGCATCGACTACCCCGCCACCGAAGCTCGGTCCATATTCCCGGCGCCGGCGGGTGTCAAAAATGTGAGTGTGTTGGAAGTCTATAATGTGTGTTGCTGAAATCTAGGACTGACGGAATCTGGGGAGATGGATGTTCGAGATGTCGGTAAGGTTTCTGCATGTTGGAGCTTGGGGGAGGATGGACTTGTCGGAGAATGTGCTGTTGGTGGGATGCATCCCCCACGGGGGAGGCAAAATGTCGCGAATATTGAGCTTTCTTGCTTGGGGGCGTGGGGGTGGGCGACCGTGCTCTATATTTGTGTTGATCTCGTGTACTCGATGCCATTTTGCGCGCGTTTGTTTGCTCTTTGTTTGGTGTTCATAGGCGCTGTCTGTCATCGCACAAACAGCATGATTTGTGCGGCTATTTCGAGTCGCTCTTGGCAGACAAAGACGTTGTTCACATTGGCGAAGTTCGTGTTTGACCTCAGATGAATTGGGTTATTCGTGATTTTCATTGTTCAGAAATGTCTCGTTCGTTGATATGAATCCGGGTGCAGCATGTCTACCCGTAAAGTAACATGTACGCCGTTTTTTCACTAACGATTGGACATGGTGATTCTCGCGCTTTCCGTCTTCATCCCCCTGTATAGTACAATCTCCATTGCCCCAAGTTTTGTGTACCTGCTTCGATTGCACGCTCTCAATGAGCATCTTGCTCCTCTCCGAATCTAAACCTCCTCATGCTGAGGTTTGCCCACAGCGCTCACAGCCCTCTGGCGGCACTTTGGGTGTCATTATTATGGATGGAAGACACTGTTCACGTGGTGCAAAATGTCACAAGTAGCTGTTCATTCAGTCTCATCACGATGTTTGATAAAGCTGGCAGCTGATAACTATGTCTGCATCAATATTGGCGTTGTTTATGTCGGGCTTTCTACCTCTGCCTCATTCTTCGCTCGTCCTTTAGATCACTTCTTAGATCTGTCGCTTCGATTCGTGTGGCTTATACGCCTTCTAAATTCCATCACAAGTATCGCCACTTCCGTCTAGGCGTCCTGTTCATGATCACCTTATTTCTTGGGCTGCGATATTGGGGGCCGTACCTCCCCGGCGTACGGCTCGCATTTGTTGCTTCGTGGCCAGCGCCAGCCAAAGCGGCACCACGACATGATGGGTGCAGACATGGTCATCTTCTTTCAAGTCGATAAAGTCGACTGTGACATGGTAATAGGCGCGCTCCCTAGACCGATGGATGGTAGAGCTATTTTAATTGTCAGATATGGTCGCCCGTCAAATCTAGGTCGCTGCCGCGGGGGGCTCTTTCAAGACGTACCGAATTTCCGCTCTCTAAACGTTTCTCTTGTACATTCTCATCCAATGATAATAGGTAATGACGGTGTGCTCGATGTAAGGACGTTTGCCGTCGCTGGAATGATGCTCCTTATGCTTCCAGCGAACGGACTGCAGCGTGACTCGCTGGACGTTGTCATGCCGCGACATGGCCGCGAAGATATGTTGAATGTGGGGATGTTAAGAGTGTAGGGGGTCAAGATATGTTGGATAATAATAAGGCCACTAGCAGGTCGCAAATGATGTTTGATGTTAAGCGTGCGAAGTTTGTAGTCGAGAAAACCAGTTGTGTTGGTTGTCAAGATGCAAAATGAGAGGATAAAAAAGTGGCTCGGGAATGTTTGATTTCACTTTGCTCTGACCTGTGTCAACCGCAGTGGCCCCCAAGCACATGCTGCACCATTTTCACTTTGGCGCCTCTGCGCCCATAGAGCGGCAAAGTTACAGCACCGCATAGCGCATGTTGCCGTGTTTGAGCTGCTGTAACGTTCACTTTTTAGTGGACTTCATTGTTCTCTGAGGCTGCGCCACTGGCGGCAAAGAGCGTTTTTTTTTGTTCACATTCGTGAAAAGACCATGTTCAAGTCTCATCACTGTCAGTAAATGCTTGATTGCGAAACTATCAGCTGTTCTTAGTTGATTATGTGTCAAAATCCCCCCTCAAAAATATTTAATCGGCCGTAAAATCTCAGCAAATTGCTCAATATCCTGCAACAAGTCGTAGTGATAGCGACAAATTTGCACCCTCCCTCAGATACAGACAAATTTCTGGTTTAAGTTGCTACTTGACGGATCTCATTTCCCTTTGTCCGTTGGGCAGTTCTTTCTACAGAGGGTGGATGGGAATGGTCACGTCGCCACCAGTGCGGCACAGCGCCCAACTAAGTGCCCTCCCAGAGGGTGTACAGCGCTATTTCAACTGCGAGGCCGAAGTCGAGGGTCCGCCACGCTGCAAAGTACCCGAAGTCTACGGGGTGAAGATGGACGTCTGTACTCAGCGTCAGTGACAACGTCTGACAGGATAACGCACTCTGTACATTTTTCTCCAACAACGTTCAGACTCAGTAGTAGTCGCTGCAAACTCATTCAATCTCAGTTCGTACCTTTTTCATCGTAGTATTAATCTCCCACCTCCTAATTTCACAGTCACATTGAATGGTTTCGGGCAAAGGTCGGTTCATCGCGTGCTCTAGTTGCGCAAGCAAGCAAATGCAGATGTCGAAGTGTGTAGAGCCGGTTTTAAAGGCTGTCGTGTCTACAGTTTTCCCATATCTTCTTCTGCAATGCGTCTTGATGGGTCTTTTGCCACAGGAGGCCTGATTCTCCCCTGCTTGGCCCAGACGTTGACCCGGGGGGCTGCTTCTTCCCATTGCCAATATGTACTGGTGGCTGTATATCGACACAAAGTTGGCGTTGAAAGACAAATGCTGTTGTCCACAATGCCTTGAGGCTGTCATTTTTCCTTGATCTGATTCCACTGTTGATTAAGTATCTCATTATGCGGCGTCAGGTTACGGCCAAGGCAGACTAGCCCTTGCGCCTCCAAGATCTCCGCGCAGAGTAGTGATCGCGGATTGCGTGTTCCACAAAGGTTGCTTCATGTCCGCGGAATGGTGCTCGGTGCTCTTCCAAGAGACATTCTCCAAGTGAGGGTGCAGTGCAGTGGGCTCCAGGAGCCCAAAAGCTGGATACCATCTAGTCGGAGGCTTCGTGCGGTTGCAGATCACAGTAGTCTTGAATCTTTGTAGTTAACCTTTCTTCTAGTTTTCAGAACAAGACGGGGAACGATAGATATTTATATATTTTGTCGAGTACCTTCAAGGAGGCACATTGCTACGTGGAAACACCAACACATCTACGGGAGCTCAAATCAGTGAATCCATCATGACTAAGGGTCAACTCAGTATCACGACTTTCGGCTGCTCCCAACGCTGGGCACATGACCACATGACCACTCGAAGGTGCGTTGTGCCGTGTCAATAGCGACGATGCTGGGACCCACGAACAACTCATGGCCCACCGTTCCCGTTGCCTACTGTTTTTGGAAGGCACGCGTCAGTTTGCAAACGAAATAAACTGGGCTATAAAATAGCAGAAGACAACGACAATAACAATGTAAACTGCTCAGTAGTCTTCGTAGACGCGTCGTAGTGCCACTCGTGAGATTTTGGAGCCAATCGTACGTGCTTTCGTGAGCACGTAGCTTCGCTATGTCGCTGCCTCTGCCAAAATGTCAACTTCAATGACCCCACAGTGACGTATATGCATTCCGTACTACATTTATACATGGAATCAATTCTCTTTCGTTGACAATGCAATGTTATTGCTATTTTTTCGTGGTAGAAGGAAGACATATAAACTTGGTGCAATTTTGTTCCTCTTTCGAGCAGTATTCTTTGTTCGCTCACATTTTAATCTTCATCTTTGTGAAAAATTAGAAATGAAAAATCCCAAATTAATCATAAAAAAATGTAAAACAGCCACAATAAATAAGAAAAAGGCTAGATGATAAGATTTTATGCGACAAGAAGTCACAGGCGTTTTATTCCCTCCGGATCTGATGGCAAGCCTCATTCAGGGGCAAGCACAGGAACTCAACAAACTTCCTAAAATGGCCGTCACGTGACACTTACACACACCCTTGTCCACCAAAATCATCATGAGATCTGGACACGGCCAGAAGACACACATTCCTCGTGATACCTTGTTCCAATTCAATTAAAATGATGTCAAGCAATGTCAATATCTAATTATAAATTGGTTGCCCCGTCCACTGTCAGTCACGAGTCGTACAAACGGTAGTGACAATGTCGCCAACGAATTCACTAAAAAGCAGGTGGCTCTTTCCCTTCTGAAACCCAACTGACCCTCCAGCACAATCGTGCCCTGGATCATGTATGTCACGGAAATGCATCATATTTCAGACAATCTAGTCTATTCACAATCTATTTATTTGTACTATCACCCTCAATCAACACCATCTCTGCCCAAACCAAGTCACACATTGAATCACCGCCACATCACGACCCTGTCACGACCCTGTCACGACCCTGTCACGACCCTGTCACGACCTCAGATCTGCGCCAGTCCGCCATCCACAGCCACTTCGCTGGCCGTCATGAAGCTGCTGTCGTCCGAGGCCAGGAAGGCAGCGACGGCGCCAATCTCGGCCGGTTCCGCCATCCGGCGCAGCGGGTTCTGGTCGGCAAAGACCTTTTGGCCCTCTTCGCCCAGGGCGGCCTTGGCCAGCTCCGTGGCCGTGGGCCCAGGCGACAAGACGTTGACCCTGATCCCAGTCCCCTTCAAGTCCTCAGCCCAAGTGCGTGCAAAGTTGCGCACGGCGGCCTTGCTGGCAGCGTAGAGGCTGAAGGCAGGGGCGCCTGTGGTGCCGGCGCTGGATCCCGTCAGGATGATGGAGCCGCCCTTGCCCATCAGTGGTAGTGCCTTTTGGACAGTGAACAAGGTGCCCTTGATGTTGGTGTCGAGGGCCTCGTCGCAGTGCTCGACGGTGATCTCGCCCAACTTGAGGGGACCGCCGGTGCCAGCGTTGGCCATGACAATGTCGAGGGATCCGCGCTCCTTCTTGATGGTGTCGTAGAGCCGGTCGAGGTCGTCAAGGCTGGTGACACTGCCTTGGACGCCGCGAGCATTGGAGCCAAGGATAGCCAGGGACTTGTCAAGAGCATCCTGGCGGCGACCAAAGATGTAGACAAAGGCACCCTCCTCGACGAATCTCTGGGCCGCAGCCAGGCCAATACCAGTGGCGCCGCCGGTGACGACGGCAGTCTTTCCTACGAGACGAGACATGATGCTGGTTGGAAGTCGTGTGGTTCAAATCATTAGAAAGAAACGTGGGTTTAAAGTCTTCAGTAGTAGTTGTTTGCTGATTTCTGTCCGTTGATGGTTTATGGGCAATGTTCAGGACAAGATGAGAGACAAAGCAGGTCTTTAATACTTGATGACACGGACGATTCGTCCATCACCTTAGACTCTAGACTTCATTCCACCGCCGTGCTCGTCGATACTTATGATTAACATAGAAAGCCATGGAAATGTCCCCTGTCTTGTCAATGGTTTCTCTTTTGTCAAAATCGGCCGACTGACTCGAGACAACGTTGAAGTGAATGCAGCTCACCCCAGTATGCAATTATTGACATCTTCCGTAATTGAATAAAAGCCCAAATGTATTCAATTAGGCAGGTATGACAGTCCTAGGTGCGGACGAGTGCGGACAAAACTGTTCGTGGAAGTTGCTGCACCATTCCACCGGGTCTGTGTGTGGTGGTCCTCCGCCGACCTAGCGGCGGAATGTCTTATTTGGCACTTTTAGCAGCCTTGCGCCCCGAGTCAGCAGGGTCAACTTAATTTCAGCTTTGCGTTTTGTTGCTACTATTCTTGGAAATTTGGCCAATCGAACAGCTGTGCCTAGCCATTTTCTTTTGTCCGTCAGACGGCCGTGTCTGCGGCTCAACAGCATGCAGTGGGAGCAACGTCATGGTGAGTTAGTTTGATGCAATACTCTAAATTCTACCTATTCTTATCTAAGCTGTTTGCTCTGGCCAATCTCCTTCAAGCAAAAACAACAGACACATGGTCATAATACATAAAGCAGGCTCGTCCTCCTCCTCAAGCCACCGTCTTCGCCTCTGCCGTCTTCGTGATGAGAACAGCCAGCTCTCGCCACAACTTGGCAATGTCCTCCTTGCGGTCCTGCCACGTTTCGGACGTGCCAGACGGAGGAAGGCCCAGCTGCTCGCCCTTTGCACACGCGTTGAACACGTCCTTGCTGGGGTACGTCAGGTTGACCGTGGAGTCGAGGGCACGCATCTTGAGACCGCCGCCGAGCACCAGCTGCAGGGCTGCCGCTGCGTGTACGCCGCCGTGTCCGCCGTACGTCACGACCATGAACGGCTTGCCCCCGCTGGGACCCTTCCACTCGTTGTACAGGTAGTCAATGGCATTCTTGAGGCCGGCGGGGATGCCCCAGTTGTGCTGCGCGGTGACAAAAACAAAGGCGTCCAGCGCCGAGATCTGGCGCGACCAGGCGCGAGTGTGCTCGTGCGTGTAGCCTTCGGGAGACCCAATGTGGGCGGGGATGCCGGGCTCGTCAAACAGGGGCAGGGCAAGGGCGCCCAAGTCGATTGTCTCAAACTCGAGGGTCACGTTGCCTGGAAGAGGACTGGTCTTCAAGTCGGTTTCGATAATGTCTCGCACAAAGGCGGCGATCTGCGGCCCAGAGCGGACAACGCGAGTCGAACCGGAGATGACGCCGACGCGGAGCGTTTTGGCGGACATGCTGGTAGAAGTGCTGAATGAGAGTGTAAAAGAACGGAAGGAACGCGAGGGTGCACCGCGGCCAATGGCGTGTAATGAAGCGCTGCGTGAGACTGTAACGGAGACTGTGGGTGAGACTGGGCGGGTGGAACTCTGAAATTGAGATAAAAGTGGAAAGCGGGGTTGATGCCGAGGAGCGATAACGATGGACGAGAATTGGCAAAGTGCGACTAAAGAGAGCGTGTTTGTCGCTTTTTGTCTTGCGGTCAAGAACAGACTCATGTCGAGTTAAATATGTCGCCAAACACTTGAGCCATCACAGACTCGCAAACGGCATCACGAACGGTGACTTCGGGCGATGAGTCGGGGTTGTTTTCAACAATTGTCAATCGCAGAGTGGTGAAGGAACCGCCAAGGCGCGGCAAGTCCACTGGGGAAAGCTTGTCTTTTGGCGTTGCAGCCTGTCGGCTTTTACCTGACAGCGCCGACACAAGTCCGCCACAGGTCCGTTGGTGGCTGCTAAGGCCCGTGACAAGTCCGCTGCAGCTGCTAGAATTACCTAATCCAGGAATTGCTGCTCTTTTTCAGCCGCTGGTCGGCCGAAGGACAGTTGGCATAATTGCCGTAAACTCCAGCGGGCCATTGCACGTCTCCAGTGGCCTCAGGCAGCCAATCACCAAAACGCTGCAACGCCCAAACAGGCAATTGGAGCGGGGTTTTCTGGTCGTTTCGTAAACTCCTCTCCGAAGCATCACCACTTTCGTGCATGTCGACGGCGTTTTCAGCTTTTGACTTTTAGGCAGCGCTTTTTTTTTAGGCAGCGCTTTTTGAAAGCTTGTTTTCTATTTTGAGTCGTGAAGTGCCCTTAAACAAACTGCCCAATTAAGCTTCTTTCCCACGTGTCAGAAGACCTTCAGTGAATCATGCAGCTTTGTGGATCGGACGAAGGTGCTGTCTCTTTCGTTTTCCTGTATGGTCGAGAACAACAAGAGGCCAAAACCATAACACAACCTAGTTCATTTTCGGGTTTCCAATTTACTACTTGATTTATCGTCCTCAAATTTCGTAGTGATATTTTATTTGGATTTATTTTCCGCTGCATTCAACTTTTTTTTTTCCTTCTTTTTTTTTATTGTAAATAATTTTTTTTTGTAAATAAAAACTGACCAAATCAGAATTTCGTGAACAAATTACAAAAGTGAGAGAAAATACTGAAAAGACAACACAAAGTAAAACCAACACAAATACAATTCACGGCTTCGTTGACATTTGTGTTCCTGGCCACGAAGATTGTCGTTCTTTGCAATCTTGATCGCCAACAATTGCCGCCTTGATTGCACATCACCCTCTTTCGTCCTTGACTCGAGTCATTGATCGTTGTCACAGTGGGTTTCAAATGGTAATTTGTTTTGAAAAATAAGTTTACTTGATGCATATGTTTATAAACGTATGTACAGTATCTTCAGTGTCTTCTCAGCCTCTTCAATATCTTTACAGTCCATGATGTATCCTTTTCAGAAAGGGAAACGTCACCCTCCCCTCTCTACTCGTGTTTGCTCGCCTCGGGCTCCTGCGTATCGTGTAAATCAACATCGTGCTGGCCCTCACCGACAATGTAGACGACCTGGGGGCCGGTGTAGTTCTTGCGGCCGTCAAAGATCCACTGCAGGACGGTGATAATCAGAATAACGCCAAAGGCAACGATGCAGTAGTTCATGTTGGTGCCGGTGACGGGCATCTCGGGCGGGAAGAGGAAGAGGACGGTGGTCAGGACGGTCCAGGCGATGCCGACGAGGTTGACGGTCCAGCCGACGGCGTTGGGGAGCTTGAAGGGCCGCGACTCGGGCAGCATGCGGCGGCCGCGCAGGCAGTTGATGGCGGGCGGGATGGCATAAGTGACGCCGAGGGCGACGACGCTGGCGGCGACGATGGCGTTGAAGGCGCTGCTGGAGCCCAGGAAGACGAGGCCGAAGATGATGACCCAGGCGGCGGTCCAGATCAGCGCGTTGAGGGGCACCTCGAGGGTCGGGTGGACCTTTGCAAAGATGCGGCTGAAGGGGAGGCCGCGGTCGCGGGCGAAAGCGTAGCTCATGCGGCAGCTGGTGGTCATGAGGGTGGTGGACGTGAAGAGCATGCAGACCAGCGGGAACATGAGCAGGCAGATGGCGCCGGCCTTGTTGTTGGTGGCCTGGTAGATGATGGTGAGCAGCGGGCCGACGGGGCTGTTGTTGACGGCGTCAATGTCGGTGACGACAAACAGCAGGCAGCTCAAAAAGACAAAACCCGTAAACATGCCGATGCCGATGCAGTACAGCATGATCTTGGGACCCTCGATCTGCGGGTTGGGGATCTCCTCGATCATGTGGATCGTGCCGTCGAAGCCCGTCAGAGCAAAGGCGCCCTGCAGCAGACCCAGCAGCCAGGCCAGGCCGTCGGGCCAGCCCACGTCGTTGATAAAGTCGCCGTAGACAAACTCGCCGGGCTGGTAGGTGGGCGACGAGCAGGCCAGCACCGTGATGCTGATGATCACAAACCCGCTCAGCGACCACAAAAAGGCCGCCTTGGTGAACCAGTGCAGCACGCGGTTCATGAACGCGTTGATCAGGAACGCCGCCAGCGTGAAGCCAATGTAGATTAGGAACTGGTGCCAGTTCTTGGGCTCGTATGTGTCCTCGTGCATCAGCGTGATGATCTCGACGACCAGCGTGCTGCCCAGCAGGCCGCCCGTCGCCGTCAGACACACCCACGCGCCGACGTTGATCCAGCCCGTGATGAAGCTGATGGCCCGCGCCGCCGACGGCCAGCTGATCATCGCCGCCCAGTGGTACTGGCCGCCGGCCGTCGGGTACGCGGACACAAACTCGGCGAGCGACGCCGCCAGGCACAGGTTGCAGATGCCGGCCGTGACCAGGCCCCAGATGACCGCGCTGGGGCCACCCGACGGCAGGGCCAGGTTGAGCGACGTCGACAGCGCCGTCCAGCTGTTCAGGATGGCAAACGCAAGACCCAGCATCGACAGCTTGGAGAAGTTGCGCTGCAGCTCCTGCTTGACGCCGAGGCGTGCCAGGTTGGCCTCGTCGGCGTTGACGGGCTCTTGGGTGGGTTTTTGTATCGACGTATCCTCCATTGTGTGTGGTTGTGGGTGCTGTTGGGAAGAAAGGAAGATGGGGAGAACAAAGGAGGAGGGAAGAAGAAGAAGACGAAAGGAAAGAGAGGAGGAACCCCAAGTTATACCAGTCAGGATCTGCAGCGTGACGATTTCTGCAAGCTCCGATTCTGCCGGCAAACCCCAAAGTCAAAAGGCCCCAAAGTCCCAAGTTTCGCCTTTATCTCACCTCTCCACGCTACTCCCCACAATCATCTCGTCTCTCCGCAAAACAGAAACACAAGAAAATGCCACAAAAACGCGCAGAGCGAGTAAAATGCGAAATAGAGATAACGGTGGCGCCGACAACGCTCTTCCACTTGTTCTTCTAGAAGGAGGCTACGACTAGGAGGCACAAGGACTCGAAGGACTGGACGTGTTCGGTGCAGCATCGCTCCAGTTTCGGCTGGCCCTTCCCAATCTGTCCCAAATCTGACAACTCTAGAGAGGGGAAAGGGAAGAGGCGAGGATGGATAAAGAGAACTCCTTGAAAAATGGAGATACTCCTAGTCTAATGCGGAATTCCTTCGTGCTGATCCTTGTTTTTCTTGTTGAGTTTTTGTCAATGTTTGGTACTGAAATCGAAATACTTGCTTGTCCGGTTGCACGAAGAATTCTGTTACGTGACGCGCAATGACGTCCCCGTTTTTTGGCTCCAGTTTTGCTGCGTTTTGGCGGCCGCTGAGTGGTCAACGGGCACACACTAAAACATGCTTTACGATTTTCACAAACGTAATGCGGCGAGGCGTGAGGCGGAGGCGAGTGCGGCTGTACAGAACCGTACTGAAAAGCACTGTAAAAGAGGCTGTAGAATAGTACTACAGGGCACTTACAACACGCTACAGAGGGCCGCTGGGGCGGCCTTCGCGAGGACTTACCCAATCGAGACGGCCCTAGTGCCAAGACGGCCAAGCCAAAAATGCCGGGCCCTGTCAGCGGAGCCGGTGGAGCCGGAAGGAGCGGGGCGAGCGAGAACAAAAAAGGCGCTAAGACGGCTGGACGGGGCTCTTCAGCGAGTTGAACGAGAAAACCAGCGAAAGAATGGCCCGAGAACGGCCAGAGAACGGCTAGATAACGGCCAAAGAACAACTATAAAATGGTCATGGTTTCTAGAAGGGAAAATCCCAAAAATAAGGCCCCTACGGACAGTACACTAGCGTGGCCCACACACGCTACGGTCAATACACTCCGTAGTGCTCTGTACCCTGTCAACGCATTGTGCATATTGTGATATCCACAGCTCAGACCACACCTCAAGTCAAGAGTCGTGCACACGTTGAGACTCCCTCGTAGTAGAAGGAAGGGAATAGATAAATGTCCCAAAAATGCGTGCTTTTTCTGTCGATTGAAGGCAGCCGCAGGCAAAAAACAGAGAGAGGTTGTTTTGATCCTAGTTCCGCTCCTTGGAGGACATTCTGTGTAGTGTTGGATGTGGTCTTGGGCTTCGAAATCATGAGCCAAGGTTGTGGAGGGTATGGACTACGTCGCACGATTTCGACCAGCGTACCTCGTGTCGACAAGTCGAGCGGAGACCGACAAGAAGAGAAGAGGAGACGACGCTTCGCTTCCTTCATGCTCCTTTCATGTTCCTGCATTTGTCCCGCATTTGTCCCGTCCCACACCTCGCGACTCGCGAGATGAAATGGAATCTTGGGACCGTGCCCAGCGATTTGGTAATGGAAATGTGGTAATGAATATTGAGTAATGAAAACAAACAATGTGCACCGCTTCTCAACTTCAACTCAACAACTCGAGATAGATGCTTATCCCTGGCATCCCCATTTCCCCGTGATAGCCCGCGACTTTCCCCATATGCGTATTGCCGTTCCTAGCGGTCCCTGACGGTCCCTGACCATCCCAGATATGAACCTCGGTGAGATCTGATGGCAAGCAATCATGCAAGATACAAGATGCAAGCAAATACCGCACAGAGATAACGACTTTGAGAGATCATTTCTTTTGGTATTTTGAAAAATCCCGAGATATCCTGAGAGATCCCGAGATATCTTGACAGATCCTGATATATCTTGTGATATCTGATATGGCTGCGGAACCGACTGAAAGTATGCGTGGGCAGTGGTATGTTAATGGCTTGATGTATTGACTCCTTCTTTCAGCTTTCAAATACACGCAGAGATTAGCCCACGTCCTTTGTATAGATAGGGATATATGAAAACACCCCATGCCCCATGTGGATCCTGGAGAAGGAGAGCGTTGTCGACGAATGGCCCGGCAAGGGCTGCGGCAACACTATTGCCACGCAATAGCATCTCAACGGTCAGTTGAGCGGGCTATCTGGACATCGCCGGCATCATTGATAAGTTCTTCTTTGTGGTCTGGTGATAATCTTGATTATTGATTATGGAAACGTAAAAACACATTAAACAACGGGCGTGATGGGGCCATGTGTGTGCCACCTTTATCCCTCCTAGAGTGCCCCGCGTCTTAATTGTCCTCTGCCACGCGCACGACGATCTTTCCCTGTGTGCGGTGTGATTTGATGCGTGCATAGGCACGCGGCACGTCTGTAAACGGCACGGCCGCTCCGCCGTCCAGCGGGATGTTGAGCTTGCCCTGAGCCATGAGTCCCAAGAGAGAGGTCAGTTTCTCTGGGGTGGCCGGCCCCTCGACAAACGGCGACACATGACGGCCGCCACCGAGAAAAGTTGGTCGACAGACAATGGCAATGGCGTCCGTGATCGTGCTAAACTCCATACCGATGCGCGGGAACTGGGCGCCCACCACCAAGTACTCGTCGGCGGCCTTGTACAGGCCAAACTTCATGCCAATGGCGTCGACGGCGACATCAAACGGCCCACTCTCTTTCCCCTTTTGGACCAGAGCATCCGCCACGTTGGTTGTGCGGTAGTCAATTGTGTCGTCGGCGCCTAAGGTCTCTCTCACGAGATGGCTGTTGGCTGCCGAGCAGGTCGCCGTGACATGACATCCAAATGACTTGGCAATGGGCACAAGAAAACTGCCGATGCCGCCGCTGCCGCCGTTGATAAAGACGCGGAGAGGCTCGCCGCTGCCGCTTTTCTTGTTTCGCTCCCGTGCAGCCTCGATCTGCGGCACAATGGCCGACCACGCCGTCGACCCGCAGATGCCAATCGTGGCGGCCTGCTCGACCGAAACGCCGGCCGGGACGGGCACCACGTTGTTTGAGTAAGCGACGGCGTACTCGGCCAGAGCGCCGTGTTGGGTCTGGGGCGGGAGCTTGCCGGCGACGAGCTGGCCAGCCTTTAGGGGAGACGACGAGTTATTTGGGACCCGCACGACCCTCCCACAAAAGTCGACGGCCGGTGTGGCCGGTTTCTTCTGGATGAGACCGCCGACCAGCGGCAGCTCGGCGAGTTTGTGGTCGACTGGGTTGAGCGATGCGGCCAGGATGCGCACCAAGACGGCGTCGCCCTTGCCCGCGGGCGGTGCTGGAAGCGTGTGGAAATGGGCAGGGATGGGAAGGTTAGGGATGAGCTTCAAATTGTTCTCGATGCCGCCTTTCGTGGAGTTGTAGACCCAGGCGCGCATCGTCGCTGGGAGGGAGGGGGTCGTGTTGTTGGCCATGGTGGAGGACGCAAGCACTGCCGATGAAAAGAGTCTTGCAGAGATGCGCATATGTGGTGTTGTGTGCGAAAATGTACCTTTTGTGTCTGATGTTTATTGCGGTTTGTTTTGTTGTTGTTTTGGCTTTCATTTTTCACTTCCTGACAAAGATGGCAGGAGCCGTGATATTTATTCGTGGAAGGCACGTCATGGTTGCACCTTCCTCTCGGTGACTTATTAAACGTGAGTGTATCTTGCCTCTTTACTCTTTATTGTGTCCAGACTCGTTCTCGGTGTACTTTGGCCATGAGGCTGACTTCGTCATGCGACGGTGAATTTTCGCCGATGCACCCCAATTTGGTAGGCCTGCTAATGACACAGTCAGAGTCCTACAGCTACAGCCAGCACTTGCAGTGGACGGAGACTTTTTTGCAGTATGGCGGATAGAGTGCGGCTGCCACAAGTCCAAGCCACATTTGGCAACTAATCTTCAGCCACCCGTACTAACGGCACAGCTAGAGTGGCACGTGACGCTGACGGCTGATCATAAATACGTCGGCCAGTTTTTCACCCGGTCTGGGCGTAATCCTGGTGTGGCCCGGTGCTTTCGGTTCTCGACTGGGAAATTCGCTAAACTATTCTGGGACGCATAACATCCGTTCCCCGCGATATTCGTCCGTGTTCAGAAAGACGACGTCTTTCGCGAGGGTTGCTTTTCATCTATTTAAACCCGTCGCTTGCACGACCATCTCAAAAGTTGCACGGGCGCGTCGCCGGACACCAATATGGCCTTTACCTAGGAGCATTATCGGCCTATTCTTCCTGGCCCAGCTCCTGCCCCCACCACTACCATGGCGTCGCCGTCTCCAACCGTGGCTTCGACGCCCGCGTCGCCAGAACACACACAAACGCAAAATCAACTGCAAAACCGACCTCAAATGCCGACACGTGGACGTGCATGTGTTTCTTGCACACGGCGCAAGATCAAGTGCGACAGGGGGGATCCGTGCACCTGCTGCCGCAAATCACGGATTGTGTGTGTGTACGCCGCACCGCAGCCGCGCAAACGGCGGAAGCGGGCTGCAGACGATGAACTCTTGGAGAGAATTGCACGCTATGAGGAGCTGATGCGGAAGAACGGGGTTGATTTTGGAGCACACGTGCACACATGGGTGCCGTCCGAACTGGAGAAGAACCTGCCGGGAGGGACAGACCAGACAGCGCAGACAGAAGGTCAAGAGACCAATGAAGCTGACGAGGAGGAAGACGAGAATGACAACAACGGTGATGGCAGCATTGTCGACGATGATGGAACTGTCCTTGCACAAGGGGCACCAATACCCCTAATACAACAGCCACCTCCTCCAAGCAGGAGTCCATGGCACGACCTGCCACACGAGGTGAGCACCATCCCCGTCGCTTGCCCACTTGCTATTTTATTGTGGACAACGATTCACTGACATCTCCAGCTCAAATACCCTACGGTGCAGACACTGCGTGCACCCGATGATCCACTGTTGCATTCGACCCCGTCGCTCCAGTCGATCATCAACGAGGCGGCCACCGGCAAGGCCCCATCTCTGGGGAGTCTGCACCCCCAGCCGCGCCACATTTTTGTTTTGTGGCAGCACTTTGTCGACCGCGTCAATCCGCTCACCAAAATTGTGCACACGCCGACGCTGCAGCCGCGTGTCTTGGAGGCGAGCGGCGACCCAGAGGCGGCGCCGCCATCCCTGCACGCGCTTCTGTTTGCCATCTACACGCTGTCCATCACGAGCATGTCCGCCGACGAGTGCACCGCCGTCTTTGGCGAGTCCAAGGTGCTGCTGATGAACCTGTATCGGATGGCCACGCTGCGCGCCTTGGTGGCGGCCGACTTTATGGTGACGCGCGACATGGAAGTCCTGCAGGCGCTGGTTCTGTTTTTGTTCTCGGACCCCGAGTCGGATCTGACGCACAGCCTGACCGGCCTGGCCATGCGTCTCGGCCAGCGCATGGGCCTCAACCATGCCGACACAAACGCCAAGCAGACCGCCTTCAACCAGGAAATGCGCGTGCGGCTGTGGTGGCCGCTGTGTGGACTGGCAGGACGCGCCGGCGCCGGGCTCGTGCACGGCCACGCGTCGGCCTTGAAAACAGCCCTGGTCGAGCTGGGCGACATGCGGCTGCCCCTCAACGTCAATGACGCCGACCTGCACCCGGACATGGCCGAGCTGCCGCGTGAGCGAGAAGCCGAGGACGGGCCCACCGAGATGCTTTGCGTGCGCATGAAGTTTGAGTTTGGTAGTTGGGTGCGCTCGTCGCCGGCGACCACGCAGACGTTTGAGAGTATTGTGCGGGCGGCCAACACGTCGGGCGCAAAGGAAGAGCAGACCGATGCCGGTATGGGGACGGGTACGACCCTCGACGCCAACCAGAAGCGCATTGAGGCCGGCGCGGCCGCCATCCGCCGCATCGAGTCCGTTTATGAGGCCAAGTACCTGCGCCACCTCGACAAGCGCATCCCGCTGCACAGATTGGTCGACGCCATGATCCACCTGGCCATGGCGCGCATGCGCTTCACGCTGTATCATCCACGCCACCAGAGGCCGCAGTCGCTTTTTGTCAGTACGCCTGAGCATGGGGACATTGCCTTTTCATCCGCGCTGTCGATGCTCGAGCTGGTCGACGTGGGCCTGCGCAGCCCGTTTGCATCGCACCTTTTCACGTACATGGCGGCGCCGTTCCAGATGGACGCCTACATCTACGTGCTGAGCGATCTGCGGCGCCGCGTGTCGGGGGAGAAGGTGGCTGTGGCGTGGCGGCTGATTGAGGAACAGTACGACATGCACCCCGAAATGGTTGAGGACATGCCCAAGAATACACTGTTTGCCGCCTTGGGTGATCTGGCACTGGAGGCGTGGGCGGCGAGGGAGGGTGCGCTGAGGGCAGAGCGACAGGTGCAGGGCACGACTGACGCAGAGGTGGTGGTGCCGCCGTTTATCATGGCTTTGAGGAACAAGAAGACGAGCGCGATAGCAGCTCAAGTGGCAGACACAGACGTTGTTGGCGTTGGCAATGACCAACTTCCTGCTGTGCCTAGCTCGTACGCCATGCCCATGCCCCTAGATAGCGTTGGAGATGGTGACTTTGGCGACGTCGGGCCCGACCCGGCCTGGACGTTCTGGGAAGATCTGCTGTGGCACGCCTCCGACTCGGTTGCGAGGGCTCCATTCAGCCTGTGACAGCGCGGCCGGTGACGGAGGGCTGTGATTCACAGTGCATGCTCCAAGAAGTCGATCCCCTGGTGGGGGTTGGCGCTGGCCGAGTCTGGGTGGGAGTTCGCCGCGTTGGCGCTGTAGTACAGCCCGGGATCGAGGTAAAAGTCAAGGTCGTGGGTCATGTTTGTGTTTACATTCACGCCCTGGCCATCCCAGTGGACGGCGTGGGCAAAGTTGAGGTACTGGTCCTCAAAGACGTCGGCGTGCTGGCCGAGCGGGAAGAAGGCTGGGCTGGTGTGCGCTGGGTGGGCGCCCGTGTCTCTATCTCTGTCTTTATCTCTGTTTTTGTCCTTGTTTTTGTCCTTGTCCTTTTCGTTGTCGGCGTGGGAAAGGGAGGGACTCCCCTGACAAGAGTCGCCGTGCAGCCGGCGGGCGGTGGGCTCGTCGAGGTACTCGAGAAACAGGTCGAGCACGTTGTTGTTGATCCGCCAGTAGTTGTCTGCAGGGAGTAGAGTAGATGTTAGTACAGCGCAGACACAGGAATAAAATGAAATACCCTCCCCCTGAATACGTACTCAGCTCCCTCAGCCCGAGCAGACAGATCTGCGCTCGGTGCTCGGCGATCTTGCGTGCCGCATCCCGCGCTGACTTGATGCTGATGCTGTGGATGCAGAGCGCGGCAAAGAAGCTGGTGACACTGCAAGCAAGGTAGGCGTTAGAATAAAGGCCGGCCCGCAAAATTAAACACCTTCGACCGACCTACATATGCATCTGCCCGTACTGGATCGTCTTCTCCGTCAGCATGTCCTCCGCCACCCGGCTGATCTGGCACGCCGCACTCAGCACCGCTTGCCGGTCCGCCGTGTCCGTGCCGGCCAGGAAGCCCTTGCGGTGGATCTGGATGCGCAGGTGGTTGTAGGCCAGGTGCAGCAGAGAAGCAAACACCGACGCCTTGGTGTGCCGGTACTGCTCGGGGCTGCGCATCTCGGCCGGCAGCCCGGCCAGCCACGCCTCGAGGTCGCGGTCGAGCTCGTGCACGTGTTGGCGTGTCAGCGGGCCGTGGCCGGGGACGAACTGCGTGTCGAAAATACGTCCGACTACAGGTGTATGGTTAGAAAAGATGCCGGCAAAGTGGGGGGCTTGCTTGTACCTACGAAGCTGGGCAATCTTGATCATGTTGAGGACGTACACGGCATGTTCTGGCTCGGAGGTGCCGAACCCGGCGTCGTCTGCGTCTGTCTCGACGGCGTCCTGCTCTAGATCTGCCGCCGTCAACGGCTCAATGTCGCAGTCGAGATCGCGGATCCGGCTCGGCAGGCCCAGCGCCACGGCCGACTGTCTCTCGCGGACCTGCACTGTTAGTTGGCAACTGACACTGCATCTGACATCTGATATGACTCTGATTCTAGAGAATGGAGGGCGTGCACAAACATAGATTGACCACCATATTCTTCTCCGCATCCGGTTCATGTGTGCATCGCGTGTTGTGTATCGTTCGCTGCCAGTTAGCTAGGAAATAAATATCATGGTATGCTGGGCAACTTACGACCTGTGAAGCCCGTAGGACTCGGCAATGGTGATGGCGTTGCCCAGCCAGAAGCGCACATCGCGCACGTCGTCCGGCCCGCCGCGCCAGAAACTCGCCAGGAAGAGCGCCTGCACCAGAGTCGTGCGGTCCTGCTCGCCGCCGCCGCCGTGGCCATCGGCGTGAAACAGCGTTTTGGTGCGCGCATAGAACGCCGCCTTGGCCTCGGACCGGTCGCGGAAGCCCATGGCCAGCACGCCGAGCTCGTCGCAGTAGGTGGTGCCGATAAAGAGCATCGCATTCAGAAGAATCGGGGCAATCTCGCCGGATGCGAGCTTGGCGACTACGGCCGGCCGGTCGAGCACAGGGAAGCAGGGGTGGAACCACTGGAAGTACGCCCGGATGGGCGGCAGCAGGGTATCGTAGTCGGGGAAGTCGAGAGCGCCCGTCGCGCGGAGGGCTGTGTCGTTGGCCGGGCCGGGGCTTGTGCCGGCCGCCGATGTTCTACCCGTGGTCGAGCCCGCACCCTGGGACGGGGAATTGTTTGCTGGTGGCACATGTTCTTTTCGTGTCCGTGTCTGTGTACTTGTCCGAGAAGAGTTCCTGCCGTCGCCGCTGAGATGGCCCGGCACGACAGTCAAGAAGTTGGACTCGCCGTAGAACAGACCTCTCGAAGATCCTGGCGATGGAAACATGCCCGTGCCGTTTTGGTTGGGTTCATTGTCGAGGCGCGGCGAGGCGTCTTTTGCCGTGTTTGCATCTACTTCCGCGCACGCACCTACTGCACCGCCGTCTGAGGGAGAGACAGACACGGCAGGCTCCTTATCTCGAGTCAGGGTGGAGGCATCACAGGCATCGTGTGTATTTGCGGTATCATTGGCCGTCCCGTTGTTTTGCGCGTTGTTGTCGGGGACAGTCGAATCGTGGTCTTGACGGCGCGCTCTCCGGGGATATCTGGGAATCACAGTGTCAACTTTGGTGCGTTGCTGGACTACTCCTTACAACTCGACATATACATGCTCTATGCCCTATGCTCATCCTGGACGGCTTACCTCCCCCGCCGTGATGGCAGCACTTCGCAGCGCGCCTTGGCCGCCGAGCAGTTGGAGCACGGGTGCTGCACCGTCACGTCGCACCGCACTCGCCGGCTGTTGCACTGTCTGTAGGCGTGCTTGGCGCGCAGCTTTTTGGCCGATGAGCTAGTTGCGCTGGCCGGCCGCGACGCGCCCAAGGTGTCTTCGCTATGACTGTATGGGGGCATTTGGGGCAGTTGTCTGAACGTCGCTGGTCCAAAAAGCACGAAATTGGTGCGGACAAGAACAGGAATTGGGTATGGGACGAACTGAGTGGACAGAAACAGACCTCGGTGATTGTAATAGAGAGATGATGTCTACATCGTATGCAACACCATCAACATATGCTATGGCGGTCATCATGTTTCTTATCATGCCAAAATCCCAATTTTACGTACTTCACCCCACGACGCCCCAGGTCACTCATGCCCCTGCTTCGTGCTGGCAGGGAGCCTCAACGAGTCAAGCCGCCATCCTGCGGGTGTACCGACAGCGCTAGCCGAATGCAGTAATATTGTCGTAGGTTTTCTCCCAATAAGGCGAACGCTAAACGACACTGGTTCCACCAATACGGACCTCTTGGCACTCATTCGATCTGCTCAATGGCGCGCACAATGTACCTCCCGCCAAATGCATCGATAACGTCCCCAGCACGTGCAATGCTCTGCCAGCGCAAGCCAGATCCAGCCCCTGTCTCGTCCGCCATCCTGGGCAGGCTCGGCAGCCGGCTGGCATCGCCGCCTTCGTACTTGGTCGTCCACGTCTCCTTGGTACCGTCCCAGATCTCTCTTCTTGCGCAGAACCCGTCCATGCCGCCAGGGCCCTCGTGCCCCCGGAGAGCCTGGAACACGCCGCCCACCAGCCCCAGGAAGCACTTGCCGTCCTCGCTCTCCAGAATCCACGCCCACGGAAACCGGGCCGTCGACGGCACGTCCACAACCGGCCGCCACCGCTCACGGAACAGCGTCGGCACGCCCGTCGCAAAGTGTGGCACCTGGCCCATCTCGAGGAAGTCGCCCGTCGGCGGCTTGATCACGTCAAACACGTACGTCGCCAGGCTGCCGCGGCTGCTAATCATCTTTGTCCATTGGATGGTCACTGCCTACGTTAGCAGCTGGGTTTGAAGGGCAGGAAAGGTGACAAACCTACGGTAGTCTCCGGGGCCCCTCTCGAGAATGGTCTCTTCGCCGGCAAAGGCATAGTCCAGCGACCCGTCTGTCTTGAGCATGCGCAGGTCAATGTACCAGTCGCTGACATTCTGGACGAGTGTGTCGGTGGGCTCTTCGGGCGGCTCTGGCATCCAGCGCCAGCTCACTCGCTGTGTGAGGCGGACGACCATATTGTGTAGAGAGAAAGGGGTGAAGGTTTGCCGTGTAGAGGCTGTCTTTTTCAAAAAAAAAAAAAAAAAAAAAGATTATACGAATAAAAATGAAAAAAAAAAAAAGAAATAGAAGGGAAAGAAAGACACGAAACTATCCGATAAGACGGTAAGACAAGAACAAAAAAGATCACAGAGTCTACCAACCCCAAGATTCAGACAACGACAAGGCGCAGGATATACGATTATTAAAGGCCAAAGAGACCTTTGAGGCTATTCATTGAAGATGTCGGCAAATCCACCGTGTTCCTACGAAGAGAACCACGTGCATGACGATGCAATAGGCATCTCAATTTGTACAAGTATTGCTCCGTGACCAAATCAGCTTCGGGCGGTAAGAGAAAGGAACGAGCCTCGATCGTTTTGGGAGTCCTTAGTTTCGTAGACAGTCAGATAGCCAATGAATCTTGTGCCATCCTTATTTCTTCTTGTGGTACATTGTCCAACGTTTTTGCTATTTTCTTGAGAGTAGCCTTTTCCATGCCACGGTTCCCATCCTTTCCCTTCGTTTTTTTTTCACCACACGCGGACTGCTGTATTCGCCAACTCTCGGACTCTTAAAAATAAGGCATCGTCTAGAAGGCGAGTGAGAATTATGTAACGTGTACGACTGCATAATGTATATTTCGGCACATTCCAAAACTGTGCACCGTCAAACGAATCTGTGGTGTACGATTCTTGTACATGTTTCCCGATTAGGAAGTCGAAAACGATTTAGACAGCGTTTGACAAGCCGACTTGCTGGCTGACTAAGACCAGCCGCCGTTGATTCCCTTGGTGCAATAAGGCTTGGCCGGGACACTGTCGTATTTCGGCCATTTTTTTGCGACTTCCGGCTTTTTGCCCCCCGTCTTTACGTAAGACTGGCTTGGCGGCGGGCCCGAACCACAGCATCCCCAGCATCTCCAAGTTTGTGTGACAAACGGTTGCGGGATGCTCAGCCTTGTCCTGCTCAACTGGGTAACAGGATACGACAAAAGGCGAAATTTAAAGTTTTCTCGAGTTTTTGTCAGTTTTTCTCGAAATTAGTACAAGGCTGACAGCATTTTTGCCATTCATAGTTAGAGCAGGACCAAGACGATGCCGGTTGCACCACCAGACCACAGACATGGCCATAATCGACATAAAAACAGAACGGGAACGGACAGAGGACAGGACGGAACAGAAAAGCAAGCTTTCTTCAGCATCATAGACTTGTTTTCATGGACATTTTCCTTCACTGTTTTACCTTTACCTACCATCGCACCGGAATGGCTTTACCTTCAAGGCACCTCTCTCCCTTCCTTCCTCCACTACTGAACAATTTCATCATACGACGCAAGGTTCGGTAACACCTACTTCTGCAGCCATGGCCGACAAATCCTTTTCCGATTTTGAGGACCATGTCCCCGGTCAATCCAACAAGCCGCTGTCTCGGCCGCCACATGCCTTGCCCTTCTCGACAGTCCTCGATGAACTCCATGCCGATGCTACCACCGGTCTCAGCTCAACGGAAGCCGAGTCTCGCCGTGTCGAGTACGGCCCCAACGAGCTCCAAGGCCAAAAGGGCGTCCAGCCGTTCAAGATCTTCCTGGAGCAGATCCTGAACGCCATGACCCTCGTGCTGCTCCTCGCCCTCGCCGCGAGTTTCGGCATCAAGGCGTGGATCGAGGGCGGCATTCTGGGAGGTATTATTGCGCTCAACATTGGCATTGGCTTCTTCCAAAGCCTGCAGGCGGAGCGCACGATTGATTCACTCCGGAATCTGGGCGCGCCCAAGTGCAACGTCGTCCGTGACGGCAAGACAGTCACAATCCAGACGTCGGATGTGGTGCCCGGTGACATTGTGGACATTGGCATGGGCGACTCGATCCCGGCGGACATTCGGCTGATTGAGGCGGTCAACCTGGAGATGGACGAGTCGGCGCTGACGGGCGAGTCGGTGCCGGTCTCCAAGCTGCCCAAGGCCACCTTTGACGACGAGACAGGGCCGGGCGACCGGCTCAACGTGGTGTATAGCTCGACCATTGTGACCAAAGGCCGCGGCCGGGGCGTCGTCTTTGCCACGGGCATGTTCACCGAGATTGGAAGCATTGCCGGTGCCCTCAACGGCAAGTCAAAGCAAAAGACTGCTGGTGACAAGAAGCATGGCCCCGTCGCGCGTCTCCTCCTCAAGTGGTACTACGCGGTCGTTGACGGCCTGGGCGAGTTCTTTGGTCTGACCGTGGGCACGCCTCTCCAGAAGAAGCTATCTGCGCTGTTCCTGTGGCTCTTTGCGTTTGCCATTGTCTGTGTCATTATTGTCCTGGGCGCCAACAAATTTGACTCTCGGCGGGACGTCATCATCTATGCTGTCACGACCGCTGTGGGCACCATTCCCGTCTCTTTACTGCTGGTCCTCACTGTGACGATCGCCGCTGGCACGAAAAAGATGCTGGAGAGACACGTCATTGTACGCAATCTTCAGAGTCTAGAAGCACTGGGCGGCGTCACGGACATCTGCTCGGACAAGACGGGCACCATCACGCAGGGCCGCATGGTCGTCCGCAAGGCCTGGCTGCCGAGTCATGGAACGTACACCGTCGACACCTCCAACGACGTCTACAACCCGTCGGCGGGGGATGTCTTCTTCAATGAGTCAGGGCCAAGGAACACCGATGAAGAAAAGACGTCATGCACAGTCGATGCCACCAACGAGCCAGCCCAGATACCCGCCCTCGAGTGCTACCTCAACATTGGATCTCTGGCCAACCTTGCCTCGTTGCACCAGAACGACGAGTCGTCGACAGAGCCCGGTGCTTGGATCGGCCTTGGTGCACCAACTGAAGTGGCCGTGGCCGTGTTTGCCGCCCGTTTTGGCTGGAACCGGAAGGACATGACTCAGGGACATTCTGCCCAGTGGCGGCAGATCGCCGAGTTTCCCTTCGACTCGGACGTCAAGAAAATGTCGGTCATTTGCGAGAACGTTTTTTCGAGAACGACATTGGTTTTCACAAAGGGCGCTGTCGAGCGTGTCCTCGGCAGCTGCGACACTATCACGTCTGGGGAGACCACAGTTCCCTTGACGGACGATACCCGCACCGACATTCTCGCCAACATGGAGTCTTTGGCCAGCCAGGGCCTTCGTGTCCTTGCCTTTGCCGACAGACAGCTCGTCGAACCCGTTTCAGAAAGTGACTTCTCCGACGGCAACTCCCGGCCCCGTGAAGATTTTGAAACCGGCCTTGTTTTCCGCGGTCTCATCGGCATCTACGACCCACCACGGCCCGAATCGAAGGAGAGTGTCCGCATGTGCCACGGCGCCGGTATCACGGTGCACATGCTCACGGGCGATCACCCTGACACGGCACGGGCCATTGCCGCCGAAGTGGGTATCATGCCGCCGCCCGAAAAGATGCGGATGCTATCGGCAGACACAGCACGCACCATCGTCATGGCCGCCCACGAGTTTGACCGACTCACCAACGACGAGATTGACGCCCTCAAAGAACTGCCCCTCGTCCTCGCCCGCTGTGCCCCCTCCACCAAGGTCCGCATGATCGAGGCGCTGCACCGGCGCGGCCGGTACGTGGCCATGACGGGCGACGGCGTCAACGACAGCCCCAGTCTGCGGTATGCCGACATTGGCATCGCCATGGGCAGTGGCAGCGACGTAGCCAAGGATGCGTCGGACATTGTGCTGACCGACGACAATTTTGCCTCCATTCTCAACGCCATCGAGGAGGGCCGGCGCATCTTTGACAACATCCAGAAATTTATTCTGCACGTCCTGGCGGCCAACGTCGGCTTTGTTATCGCCCTGTTGGTCGGCCTCGTCTTCAAGGACTCCACGGACACGTCTGTTTTCGTCTTGTCGCCCGTCGAGGTGCTGTGGATGCTGATGGGCACCGGCTCGTTCTGCGAGACGGGTCTAGGTTTTGAAAAGGCCGTCCCCAACATTCTGACCAGACCGCCCCAGAATTTGAAGTACGGTGTTTTTTCCCCCGAGCTGCTTGTCGACATGGTTGTCAATGGTTTGCTCATGGCCGCCTGTGTCTTGGGCTCGTTTGTCGTCGTCCTTTTCGGCTTCGACGATGGCAACCTCGGCGTCGACTGCAACAACGACTACTCTGCCTCGTGCGACGCCGTCTTCCGCGCCCGCGCCACCTGCTTCACCACCATGACCTGGATTTTCCTGTTGTTTGCCTGGGAACTCATCGACTTTCGCGAGTCCCTGTTCTCCATGCCCAAGGGCTTCAAGACCTGGGCTGCCCACCTCTGGGGCAACCATTTCCTCTTCTTTGCCGTCGTCGCCGTCTTCTTTACAGTGTTCCCCATCATCTACATCCCCGGCCTCAACCATGTCGTCTTTCTGCACACCGGCATCTCCTGGGAATGGGCCGTCGTGTTCATCGCTGTCATTGTCTTTATGGTCGGCACCGAGTCCTGGAAGTGGGCAAAGCGGGTGTACTTTAGACGCAAGGAGAGAGGCACGAGACTCGATGCCAGTCTAGAGTCGCAGTCTGCAGCTTAGTTGGATTTTTCGGCAATGGGCTTCTTGGCAGGGCTCGCTGTGTCATTAGGTGAACAATGTCCTGGGGCCTGACCGGCACAGAGGAACAGGGCTTGGCCAGGATTGATTTTAACATGATAGATTAGACTTTCTTCAGAAACATTAGACAAACATACCCAGGCCAAATTTTTTTATTTTATTTCACGCAATGGGTTATTGCTTCAACCATCTTTGTGTTGTTGGCCGCTTGAGCGCCAATGTCATTGACATGGATGTTATGATCCTGTCGAGATTTGGGGGCCAAAATTCGTGTGGCTTGGACCGTTTTGGTCAGTGACTCGAAGATTCTGCAATAGCGGTGAGCCCTGGCAGAAGTTCAGGGGCTCTGCCTTAAAGATGACCGCAAGCCATGACACATTCGAAAATAAATTTAAATATGCACATTGAACCCATTGTCGTGGATCAATAACCAACCGACAAGTCCGAGCCCCAATTCAATTCAAGCGTTCCACGACCATCGTCCGGTCCCGAAGTGGCACTAACGAAGCTGCGCTACTCCACACAACCCCGACAGCCAACCATTTTCTTTCATCATGGACAGCGCCCTGTATCAACTCGGCTCCCTCGCACAAATGATAACGAGTCTCTGCCACCGTCTGGAGGGCCATGTTTGCAAATCTCGCGACTCGCCCATCGCAAGGCTGGCTCAACAGGAAGTCATGAATCTTCGGGTAGAGGGCAAGGCGCTGGCTGGCATGCTACCTTCCCTTTGTTTTGGACAGACGGACGAGGAAAACACGCTGCTACTCCAACCGTCCATCGACATCACGGAGCGCATGGGCTCGGTCAGGGAGCAGATCATTCGAGCCGTGTCCATTCTAGACTTTGCTCGGCGGAACAAACAAAATACCACTGGCGTCGAGGACGAAGAATTGGATGCCATTTTTGCGTCTGTCTTCTTGCTGGACAACACGCCGGTGGGTGCTGATGGCGACGACCCTCCGCACATGAAAATCAAGTACAGTCAGCTGCTGTCGGGCTTGTGCAAACATGTTGTCCTTCCAGATAAGATGTGCCCAGAAACTCAAGAGTACTTTCCCCTTCCGTTCTCCCGTTTTCACCACTTCCTTTTCGATTACGGCCGTCTAATTATGTTCCTCTGTCTCTCCGGCCCCCTGTCTAACTAACAATCGATCAACAGATGGGCCGACAAAACTTTGAGCCAACTGAACCCACGGTATGTCCGCATGTACCCCAGAGAAGACGACGTACCCTACACAATCGACCGATGGGTGGATCCTCGGTCAGGGAGCTTTGGCACTGTCCACAAGACTGTGAACAAAACGGGAGATGGAGTTGCATGCGCCGTCAAGGTGTTCCGCAATGTGTCGTGGAACAACAGAAAGAGGCGGGATATTCTGCGCGAGATTGGCGTCCTGGAACTCTGCATGCACCGAAATATTGTCAAGCTGGTCGAGGCCTACGAGGTGGCCACGTTGCCCGACATGCTATATGTCGTCATGGCGCCCTGGGTGCCGACGACCCTGGACGATCTGATTCAGATTCCGGACCGCCTTCGGCACGACAAATTCCCCTGGTTTGAAGCCGGCACAGAGAGCACGCTCGACTGCTGCCAGCGCGTCATGGCCGAGCTCGCCGACGGACTCGCCTATCTACACCGCATGTCGCTCAAGCATAAGGACCTCAAGCCCAACAACATCCTGCTGCAGCATGCGGCTGATGCACAGAAAATAACGCCGCTGATCACCGACTTTGGCGTCAGTAAGGTGTTTCGGGCCGGCGCCGCCACGCGGTTCACAAACAGCACGTACGAGTTCCTGTCGCTCGAACAGCTCAACCACCAGGAGAGCTCGCTCAAGTCGGACATTTGGCAGCTGGGCTGCTGCTTCTCATACATGCTGTGCGTGGCGAGCGGTGGCTACCAGGCCGCCAACGCTCTCCAGGAGAGCTACATGTGCGACCTACGCGCATGCAACATTGCACAAGAGGCTGGGCATTTTAAAAAGGCCCTGCGCCATATCGTCGTGCACCATGGGCTGGAGCAGAAGCTGCAGAAGACGCAGAAGCAGGTCCGGCCCCGGGAAAGGGAGGAGCGAATGCTGCACATCGTAGCGGATGGCATGCTAGACCTTGATCCATCCACGCGTCTCGACATTGACATGGTTTGCGGCCAAATGGCCCGCCTGTAGATAGCTTGAACGGTGCTGTATTATCATGGAATCCTTGTGCACTTACTCAATATCCATATCGATATAGATTTATTGGCCTTTCTGCCACTTCATTTACAATAGCTGCCATGTTGCGTCTTTTTATACTTACTTGAATGTAGATTTTTAAAATAAACACGGATGTACAGTATCGTTACATCGCCGGTATCTTTATCTTATGTGTTGTTACTTATTCTCGTCAGTCTGCCCTCTTGCATAATTTTTGCCTTCTCTTCTTTTCTCTCTCTCTCTCTCTTCTCTTCTCTCCTCAACCTACGTTCTCTTCGTCTTCGCACTCGTCTCATTCTCTACGAAAGTAGTGAATCCCACGTAGGTGCCTTTTGTCGGTGGACATGACGGGCTTCATGATTTGGACTTTGGCGTTTGTCCAGGAACGGGGATCTTGTCAAAGAGCATAACCCCGCCGTCGGTGGTGTCGAAGTGCTTGTAAATCAGGCGAACAATGACACCATTGGGGACATTGTGCTTGCTCAGAAGCTCGCGAATGTCGTGGAGTAATCCTATGGCGCCCCAGCAACCTCACTGATCAGAGGAAGGCTATTGTAGGTGCTGGAAGGCACAAACGTGTCTTTGAGATGGCCCATTGTGGTAGAAATGGTTGGGAGTTTAGTGCAGAGAGAACAGGTGTAGAACTAAGAAAAAAGGGAACAAAGTTGTGTGATTGGACTAGACAGCTGAAGACGGATGAAATTTATATAATTATAACGTTTAGGAATAATCACAGGACTCACCATCACCTTCTACGGGAAACAACGCAGCATCCAGGAAACAAACACTGCCTCGACGGCATCAGAGGGGCAAGTGGAGGCGGATGATCCCCCGAAAGTTAGCCGCCTGTTCCCCATGGTCCATCCACTCCCCGTTCCTGGTAGTTATTCTTCTATCAAATTTTGGAACTGCCACTTATCCACATTTGCATGGTAGCCGCTGTAGCCGAATTCGTTAGAAATCAATTTGCGAAGGAGATAGCAGATGGTGCCGTTGGTTGGTCGAAGCTACTGTTGCGAGTTTCAGCTGCCAAAATGCCACGGATTGACACCTATCAGAAGAACAAGCCAAATGTGATGAGAGGGCATCTGTAGGGGAACTGCTGCCAACCCAACCAAGTAACCACAGAAGTAAGCCTCCGTCGAAACTTCTGTGTGCAGGACCTGGATCGCATTGCGTCTAAGAGCTACACAGGCTCTACTGATGACCCAAAAATACCATCAATGCGGATCTTACGGCGTAGGCCGAGAAATTCGTCTAGAGCTGGCGGGTAAATCGTGGGCATGATGTATTCGCAGTTTTAAAATCCACGACAGTGCGGAATGTTGGGTCCCATAATTCGCACACCCCCAACCCCCACAAAATAAATCCGTCTGACTTGCATGCCTGCCCTATCATTCATTCACTGTTTTCTCCCCACGTCACATCTTCTCATCTAGGCGGTTGAACGCCGCGCAACTTCTCCTTGACAAACTTCAGGCATCCTTACTTCGCTATCAACCTTTTTCGTCGGACAGTCCGCTGTCGCCTGCGATGACTGCTTTGGCCATGACGAGCGACGCGCAAGACCTGCTTGACAACATAGACGGCCGACTGCATGGCCCTATGCCGAGATTCATCGATAAGTTCTTTGGGCACATGCAGTATACCCACCACGATGGAGTGCTCGACATTCAGTCACCTTCAGGGCGTAGGCTTGGTCACTGCAACATGCCGCAGGACGCCCCTCCACCGGACCGATTCTTAACCTGGTTTGCGCAGTACATGTCCCAAGAGCGCGATGGTGCTCGTGGTGCGTGGACCATAGCCGCCAGCGAGTACACTATATCACAACAAGAAAAGTCCGGCAGAAGCAGTGCTCGACTGCTTTTAGACATAACACCAACATTGCCGGAAGAACAAGGGCAACCGCAGAAGGCTGCTCTGCAACCGAGATGGGACCAGGTCCAGGTGGTGGGCCAGTTCTACGAACATGGCGGCCGCAGCATCAGCAGCTACCAAGACGGACTACTGGAACTGTGTCAGTTGGCCAGCCAAGTCTTTGCGAGCCAACCAACAAGGCTGTTTTTGCATGGGTTCTATGTTCGCGGATCCCTGCTCGAATTCTGGGCCTTCGACCGCTCTGGCCCGTATTGCAGCGACATGCTCGATGTACGAACCGACTTTCGGCAGGTGCTTTCTGTGCTACTCAGCTACCAACGGATGACTGACGAGGAGCTCGGCAGAGGTCACCTTCACATCGTTGGTACAGACCTGGCGGCAGATCACGGCGACTCTTGCAGCATCACCCTTGACCGGTCTTTCGGCAAACTGCTCTTAGATCAACGGCCAGTGGCGCTGAGAGACGGCATCGTTGGCAGCGGGACCACTTGCTACCGTGCCAAAAGGCACGGCTCCTCCAACCGACATTGGGATTGCCTACTCAAGATCAAATGGCGCTGGGCAAGAGATCGTCCCGAAGACGAACTTCTCCGGGCCGCCAAAAATGCAGGCGCTTGGGGTGCAGTGTCGGTAGACTACTACAAAGAATTTGAAAGCACGGCAGATCTCCGTGCTGGGCTTCGCTGGGGTTCTCAGAAAAGATTCGCTACTGCTCCGAGGCAAGCCCAGGACGAGGACGACGAGGACGACGACAACAACAACAACAACAACAACAACAACAACAAGGATAAGAATGAAATGGCGGTGCTCAACGACGGGTTCGACGACTACACCGAAGAAAGCGGCAATTTTTCCTTCCAAAACCACATCCTCAGCTGTATTGTCGTGTCCCCCATTGGCAGACCGCTCAACACCTTCCGATCTCAATTGGAGTTGCTGCGTGTGTTTCGCGATGCGATCAAGTGTCACCAGTCCCTCCTTTGCGATGCTCGCATTCTTCACCAGGATGTGTCATTCGGCAACATTATTATCCTGGATGCCAAGGACGAAGAGCAGCAGCAGCAGCCAGCGGGAATTTTGATCGACCTTGATTCTGCCATTTATCTCGCGGAAGGCCAGTCGGACGAATACGAAATTATTGGTACCCGGCCTTTCATGGCAATTGGGGTCTTGCAACAGGAAGCACATACCTACCGACACGACCTCGAGGCCTTCCTCTATGTATTTCTTTGGACGGTCATTGCAAATCGAACAGGAGAGCCCCCGGCAACGAGCAGGCTTCGGAGCTGGAGCGATGGTAGCTGGGATGAGCTTGCATCACGGAAATCCCAAGACATGACACAGCCAGGCTTCCAGAGCATCTTGGAGGAATTTCCTTCTGAATTTGCGGCTCTAAAGCCCGTTGCCCAAGACATGCATCAGCTTTTATTTCCAGTCCGCGTTCCGGCACTGTGGAGTGGCACTGACAGTGTGCCTGAAGCCATCGACGGGTTGTATAATGATATGATTCGTTTGTTTGAATATGCTATCGATGCTCGGGGTTAGATAAGGAAAGACACTTGATTTAAGTCAGTCCTCTAGTGTTGCCATGAGCCTTTATCGAAAACCATCGATCGAAAACCATCGGTAGCTACCGTTTCAGAAGCGTTGCACGTTACTCTACAATTCCACGAGTATGCATGCTATGGGCGTGGTTGTTCGTGATAAATAAAGGCATATTAAAGTAACTATTTTAATAAAAAATGAACATTTTATATTAACGTTACGATTATCGATACGGAGCATGTTGTATGTTTTATATTTACTTGAATGTTTATTTTTTTTATTTTTTTTATTTTTTGAAAACGTATGTAATGTACCGTGTATCTTTATGGCGCCAGTATCTTTATCCTATGCGTTGGTACAGTAGATCCCCTCTCTAAAAGAAGAAAAAAAAGAAGTCCATTTCAGAACATTGCAGTCCCCTTTGCCTCCTCTACTCGTGTTTGCTCCCCACGGGCTCCTGCGTGTCGTGCAAATCGACATCATGTAGCTTTCTTGATTTGGCTCTACTTTTCTTCCTGTTCATTTCAGATAGATGATTCTTTTTTGTCCTCCACCTATACATATAATTGCGAGCACACTTTCAAGGGCATAAGATAGATAGTATCAGCGCTTTATAGACGATGTATACAGTGTTTCTTCAATTCACTTCATTTCATCAGATTCCTCTGTTGTTGTTTTTCTTTCTTTTTTTTAAAAAAAAAAAAAAAAAGAAATTCGAAGACAGTTGTCTGATTAAAAATACGTAAAAAAATATGCTCATACCCACAGCTGAGAAAACTTTAAGAGCCTTTCAAAGTAAGACACGGTAGAATAAAACGACAAAAACGTATTCAGATTTTTTGGTACATTTAAAACAAAGCATGGACCACTGTACAAAACTCCACACACTCTCTCACTCGCCAGCGTGCAGCACGCGGTACAGCTTCCGCAGCTGCTCCAGAATCAGAAACGTGGCGATTGTCTGCGGCCCCAGCCGGGCAAAACTCGGCACCCAGCCGCGCATCATCCACCGCATGCCATGGTCGTTAAAGTTGGCCCGGATCATCGTGCCCAGCGGCTTCGGTTCTTTGGCGTTCATAATTTGCGTGCGGAGCACGTCCACCGGGTTGCAGCACGTCGTGGCCACCAACCCGGCCGACAGCGATGAGAGCACATGCGTCGCAAAGTCGTCGTGGAAACCAGCCGAGTCGACCAACACCCGTTTAAAGTTGTCGTACGAGCTGAGCTGACAGGTGGTCGTGATCGTGGCGCGGCCGGCGTTGACCCAGACGCTGCGGAATAGCGCGCCCACGCCGTTTTCGTTTTCTCCCACAAACCGGCGCCAGGCGGACAAGACGTTTCCGTAGTTGCGGCGGAGATGCAGCGGAAGGGTCGTGTCGCTCTGGATGCGGACGGTGGCAATGTCGGCTGGCGAGCCGACGATGCCGCCCAAGAAGCCGGACACGCCCGCCGCCAGAATGAGCGATATCGGGGCCGGGTTTGGGCCAAGACGGTCCTTGATCGAGTCGTATATTGCAAACCGAGTTGTGCCGTACATGACTGACGCATATCATGATCTTTTTTTAGCTTCTGTACGCTGTATCTTGGCATGATTATGAATGCCGCATCTCACCTTGTCTTGCTATGCCGCCGGTCAACTGTCAAGTTGTTAGCCGCGGTATGGAGTTATTTACGGAAACGATACGCAAAGTCGTGCCTGAATAACACTTACACCCGCATACAATCCGCGCAGGCCATCAGTTACAATAACACTCCGGACGACATCCACCGCTCCGGGTTTTGGGACAAAGTGTTGCGTTGCCTGCATCCGGACCTTGGCTATGCCGTAGTTAGCAAATTACAATAACACACAAACCTTCCTAGCAGTGGTTGTAAGGGACCGTACTCAAGTCCAATGGATGTGTCAGGAAGACAGCCAGGCACGATGCTGACCCGCCGAGCCATATTGGGTAGTTGACGTGTCGTTGAGAGACGGCTGGTTCAGATATCTCTCCCCGTGGGTAGACCACAGCATCGACTTTCATGGCGAGTTTCGGTCGATTCAGCCCGGAGGTCTTGGGCACAGATCTTCGTCATATTAAACGTTTACTACGACAGACTACAAGGCTTTAATACGGTGCATCCTGCATGGCAATAAACATGCACTCAAATCGTTCTGCTAAATTATTTGTCGGAGCATCTTCATCAACGGCGATGAACCGCAAATGCACGAACATGAACTATTTCGACATACAATCGGCGTATACAGTGTCATATTCTCATATTCGGCTGCAATTAATTACAAAGCAAGGTGGGTTCCGGTTCGGGGTAGTATGCCGGGCCATCTCGAAGTCGAAAGAAGTCGGCTACTTAAGTCGGCTAATTGAGAAATGTACCCAAAACTGTAAACAATGTTATCCGAGCTATCAACGAAGAGATTGGAAAAAAGAAATAAAGAAATAAAATAACAGAGACACAACATTGGGCCCGTCAAATAATCCTACAAATGTGTGATGAAGGCCAGGGTCAGCGTTAAATTTCCGGTCTGCGATGACAACACAGCCAGGCTATGAACCAATACGACAAACGCAACATGACGGCGCCTACACTGCCATTTGAGGTATGGCTAGGATATCTTACAGTACCAAAAGATAACGCCACTTCTCTCGGAGAAAACACTGCTAACACTTCCACCAAATCAGTTGAAGGACCCATCTCTCCTGCGACAACAGTCGTATGTAGATGGGCAGTGGATTGAAGCCAATTCTGGTCGTCGTTTCGACATTGTTGGTATGTGCTCTGTTTCACCATCGATGTGAAAAAAAAGAAGAAAAAAAAAAAAGAAATATCACGAACACTGACCAATTTCAAGACCCCGGCACAGGCAAACCGTGGGCCTCGTGCCCTGCCAACGACGCCACAGACGTCAACCATGCCGTCGAGACGTCGCACGCCGCATTTGAACTGTACAAGAAGGTGAACCCCCGCACCAGAGCCAAGCTGCTGCTCGCATGGCATGACGCCATTGTTGCGGCCAAAGACGACCTGGCCAAAATCATCACGTACGAAACGGGCAAGCCGCTTGCCGAAGCCTACGGCGAGCTCGACTATGCTATCCCCTTTACGTGGTGGTTCATGGGCGAGGCCGAGCGGATTCAGGGCACGGTCTCGGTGCCGGCGGCGGCTAGCCGTCGTGTCCTGACCGTCAAGCAGCCCATTGGCGTGTCTGTCGCCCTGGTTCCGTGGAATTTCCCTGTGGCCATGATCCTGCGCAAGGCCAGCGCGGCCTTTGCAGCCGGCTGCACGATGATTGTCAAGCCGTCGCCGGAGACGCCGCTGATGATGCTGGCGTTGGCCGAGCTGGCCGGCCGGTCAGGGTTTCCCAAGGGCGTCTTGAACGTGTTGACAACCGATCTCGAGAACACGCCGGCCCTCAGCGAGCGGCTGTGCAAGCACCCCTTGGTAAAAAAGGTCACGTTCACAGGCAGCACGGCCGTCGGCAAGATCGTGGCGCGGCACTGCGCCGACGGCCTGAAAAAGGTGACGCTCGAACTCGGCGGAAACTGCCCCTTTATCGTCTTTGACGACGCCAACCTCCAGCAAGCGCTGGACGCGCTTATGCTCCTAAAGTGGCGCCATGCTGGGCAAGCGTGCATCACGGCGAACCGCGTCTACGTCCAGGATGGCGTGTTCGCACCGTTCCGCGACATGTTGGTCGAGGCGTCAAAGAACCAGCTCAAGGTCGGCCACGGCGCCGACCCGGCCACGACCATGGGCCCCGTCACCACGGCGAAAAGCGTGGCCAAGGTCGCGCAGCAGATTCAGGATGCTACGTCGCGCGGTGCCACTGTCCTTCTTGGCGGGCAACAGCCGTCTGGTCTTGGTTTTGCGGGCGGCTACTTTTACGAGCCAACCATCCTGGCCGGCATGACCGACGACATGCTTATCACCCACGAGGAGACGTTTGGGCCCATCCTGGCACTGTACCGCTTCACAGACGAGGACGAGGCCGTACGTGCCGCCAACAATACTAGCATGGGCCTCGCCTCGTACTGCTTCACCAAGAATGTCGACCGCACGTGGCGGCTCTTTGAAAATCTGGAGGCCGGCATGATTGGACTTAACACTGGTATGTATTTCCCGTATGCCTTATACTTTTGAGCTCCTCCCGTGCAACACGGCAAACCGCCCGCCGGCTGGCGCTCGCCGCTCTACCAGGTCCGCGAGAGCACCCTCCAGGTCCTGCGGGAGCACAACTTTTTGTACGACAGCAGCCTCAACGCCCACGACTCCCTGCCCTACCTGCTGCCCGACCCCTTCCCCATGGCGCCGCCCGTCATCCCCGACTACTCCAAGGACGCCGCCTCCTAGATGGTCCCCACCCAGATGCACGACGCCCCCGAGCCCGGCACCGCTGCCGCCGCCATCGCCCTCGTCGAGGTGCCCGTCAATTATTATACGGAAGACATGACGCCCCTCGGCTTCTACCCGTACGCCCCCAACACCCAGGGCTATGTGGCGGTCGACGTCGTCGAGAAGATCTGGTGGGACCGCTTCCTCTGGCTCTGGGAGAACGAGAGCTTCGTCGATGACGGGCCGGCAAGGGCTATGGAAGCATCTTCCCCATGCTGTGGCACCCCGAGAGCGCCGGCCGCCTGCACATTGTCGGCACCATCGACAAGTTTATCGGCAAGCTGGTCGCCTGGATGCAGGCTGCCGAGGATGGTGAGATCACGTTTGACACGACGGAGGCTGTGGCGCGCAGCTGGAAGGAGAAGAATAACTAGGCTGTGCCTGTAGATGTGCGCAGATCATGGAAGCCTTTAATACCCTTTCAGAATATGTTTAAGAGTAGACTAGATGAGTATTTGGCGATGGCGGTATGCGGATGAAATCATGTCCCGTTGGCCAGTATTTTCCTGTTCTGATTCGATTCAATTTATTATCAAAGTTATGCTGCAATTACGGTGCTGGACGGTTTATTTTTTGAAAAATGAGAAAATAAAATGAAATAAAACAATAAACCGCAGATTAATGCCTACATAAAAAAAAAAAAAAAAAAAAAAAAGACAAATTAAAAGAGGCATCAAATAAAACAGAAATTAAAATAAAACGAAATATGATAGCGCAACTCATTTCGATTCATGCGAGTTAAGAGCAGAATGAATGGTCATCCGCCCCTGTTCCTAGTGGCCTGGATGCTGAATCCTGCTTACACAGGGGATGTTGCATTTCGTTGTTCCACGCTTCTAGACCACAGTTTGGCAAGCTATGGGTGATTTCGACAATGGGCATAATTGTCTATTTCTTACCATATTTTGTCTAACTCAGGCAGAACTAGATTACCGGCGTGTGTCGATTACCGCGTGGCAATGAACACAGAATTCGTGCAATCGGCAGTCGTTACTTTTGAGTGCTGAGAAGTCAGATCGGCTCCTACAGGATTGCGGGGCCACCCGTCAGACTGATCTGGACCACTTCATAACGGTAAAGGGGCGAAGGTAAGGCTGTGACCATGTCGCACATGGCTAGGACTGGCAGCTGCAGTATATTTAACATCCTGCATACACTGTACTTCTGCTAAGTAAAAAGGAAAGGATGCCTGCTTACGAAATCTTGGGACAGAGTGCAATGAGGTCACGGTTCACAACACTCGGAGACGGGACGGCACGGAGGAACCATGCGGCAGTAAATGACGAATCTATCGCTGACATTTTTCAAGGCAGCGACGAGATGGTTCCCCAAAAAAATTCAGGCCACTGAATCGGCCACGTTCTTTGGTATAATAAAACTCTGATTTCGTGCGGAACCGTAAAATGCTCATTTGCCGTCGATAATTGACATCATGCAATGGGCGCTAGCGAAAGTGGCGTTTGCCTGGCCAGGCTCTTGCGCCGCCTTGGAAAAAAAACCATTGCCCCTTCTAGCGCAAGGGACAGGCCGGGACAGCATACGGCAGATCGAGCCTCAAGGCAAAGTGCGCTTACAAATCTCCCTGTACAGTCATGCAGAAAACTGTGCAATTCCACACATTCTACACACATGTCTATCAAGGTTGGGCAGCACAAGCACGCAACCCGGAGTTTTGTCGTCTAGCACACCTTGAATTTGCTTGCTAAACGACGGAGTTGCGGAGCGGAGTCTCGGAGGCGCTGGAGCGATTGTCCCTGAAAAACGCACCTCGGCCGGTACTTAAAGACGCAAGTCCCCACCAGAGCTGGGACACTGCAAACACGCTAAATCCCACAACATTGATTCCACACACCACACACACAATCTTTTGCATTTCACAACAAAGGGAAAGTAACAGGCAACATAATCTCGACGCATTGCGCTGCATAAAATGGCCAACCCCTACGCCACCAGCAAGCTGTTCCAGCCGCTCCAGCTGGGCACCAAAACGCTGCAGCACCGCATTGCCCTGGCGCCGCTCACGCGCAACCGCAACGACAATGACCACGCACCCATCCCCATCATGGAGACGTACTATGCCGACCGCGCATCGACGCCGGGTACCCTGATCATTAGTGAAGCAACAGCCACCTCGCACGACGAGGAGGGCCAGCGCAACATCCCTGGCTTCAACACGGAAAAGCAGATCGCGGCGTGGAAGCGCATCATCGATGCCGTGCACGCCAAGGGCGGCGTCTATTTCCAGCAGTTCTTTGCGCTGGGACGAGCGTCGACGGTCGACTACATCCAGGAAACGGGCCGGCCGTACCGGTCGAGCAGCGATACTCTTCTGCCGGGCAACACAGTGGCACCGGCGCCCATGACAGAAGAGGAGATCCAGCAGACGATCCAGGACTATGTGACATCGGCCAGGAATGCAGTCGGCGCCGGTGCAGATGGTGTCGAGATCCACGCCGCGCACGGCTACCTCCTGGATCAGTTTCTGTCGGACTCGTGCAACAAGCGGACCGACAAGTGGGGCGGCTCGATCGAGAACCGGTCGCGGCTGACGCTCGAGGTCGTCAAGGCCGTCGTTTCCGAAATCGGCGCCGAGCGCGTGGCCATCCGCTTCTCGCCCTATGCCGGCTTCCAGGGCGTGGCCAAGAACGACATCCAGGAGCTGTACAGCTATCTGGTGCAGGAACTCAAAAAGATGAACGCCAAGTTTGCCTACCTGTCGCTGGTGGCCGCCACGGGCGACCCGGCCACCATCGTGCTCGGCCACGACCAGCTCAACAAGGGCAAGACGCTCGACTTTATTGTCGAGGCGTGGGACAATCTCTCGCCCGTCCTGATCGCCGGTGGCATCACACCGGAGGTGGCCCGCCTCACCGTCGACGACCACTACAAGAACTACGACATCATCATTGGCTTTGGCCGCCACTTCTTGGCCAACCCGGACCTGGTCTTCCGTGTCAAGAACCAGATTCCCTTCAACAAGTACAACCGGCCGACGTTTTACCTGACAATGCAGAACGAGGGCTACAACGACTATCCGTTTAGCGAGGAGTACAAGAAGTCACACGAGGTGGCAGCACAAGCGTAGATTAGAGACATTGCATGATTTTAGATATAAAGCAGCCATAAATTACAAATAGAGCGCATTAAAGAGTTACTCCAAGTCTTGTCTCTGAACATTTTACTTATAGCCTACTGTCGACCCGCATAAGAAGACCTGGTGTCAGCTCTTCCAGTTTGCTACACCCAGCCAGCGCCATGCACGCGCGGAACTCGTCTTCCAAAATGCGCAGGGCACTCGTCAATCCAGCCTCACCATCATAGGCAATGGCCCACAGGGCTGGACGCCCAATCCACACCATGTCTGCCCCAAGACAGAGGGCCTTGAATATGTCCGATCCCCGCCGGATGCCGCCATCAAAGTGCTGTCTGTCAGTGTTCGTCCCCTGAAATCCTGATTAATTGGGAGGGGAAACTTACGACCGGAATCCGACCATTGACGACTTTGCATATACTCTGAAGAACATCGAGGGTTGGTGGTGCATGGTCTAGCTGGCGGCCGCCGTGATTGGACACAAAGACGGCATCGGCACCGTGCTCGACGGCCAGTGCTGCATCTTCGGGCGTGACGATGCCCTTGAGCCAGATTGGGAGGGATGTGATCGACTTGAGATAGGAGACGACGTCCCATGTAAGAGAGGGGTCTTGATTGTCAGCATCCATTACAAGTAAAATAGGACTTTAAACGAATAACACGATTTCGGCCTACCATTCTTATTTGAGGGAGTCGTGGACGTTGACGTTGTGGACGACCCTCCCTTGCTTAGATCATCCGTCCTGTGGTGCGACCCCGTCTTGACGCCGAGACTGTCGGGAAAGTTGGCCATTTTGAGGTGTGGTGGAAGCCGGAATTTGTTGCGAATTTCGGTCAGGCGACGGCCAAAATACGGCGTGTCGACCGTCAACACAATCGCCCTGTAGCCGGCCTTTTCTGCTCTCCGTACAAGATCGTCGGTCGTCGCCCGGTTCTCAAACAGGTACATTTGCATCACGCACTCGCTCCGTCCAGTCAGACCGGCCGCTTTTCGAGCCGCATCGGCTTCCTGCACAACGTCTTCCAGCGACGTCGTGCTGAAACTGCTGAGGCCCATGACTGTGCCATATGCACCACAAGCTCGTGCTGTCGCTACTTCTCCGTCAGGATGAGCCATTCTCTGCATGGCGGCGGGAGCGACGCAGCACGGAAATGGTATTTCATGGCCATCCGCAAAAGCACGCCGTTGCGGCGACAGAGACGACACGTCCCGCAACACGCGTGGCCGGATGTACCATTTGGCGTAGGCTGACCGGTTGGCCCGCAGAGTGACGCTGTCTTGGGAGCCGCCGTTGAAGTAGTCGCGCGCTGGTTTGGGCAGGAATCCGGTGGCGTATTGTTCGAAATCGTCAATCGAATACAGCTGCGGTTTGGAAGGGGCAGCCATCGTGGGCGACGTCGATGCTCGTGGTGTGGTGACCGAATGTGGTTAGTGCAATTAGGAATGAATTATCGCGGTCGAACAGCCTTGACTTGCTTCCAGACAGCCGTTGGTCTTGGACTTGGTATTTATTTGAGAGACTGCACGGGTGTTTGCATCCACAAATGCGGAGAAGCTCTGCCATTTCCCTTTTCTTTACCGTCAATTTTGACGATTATGGATTACCTCACTCTCGCTTTCACTGGTCCTCGTTTTGTTCTAGAGTCTGCATCGGCTCGCCATCGGCTATCCTCGACTGGTGCCGCAAATTCGGGATGCCAAGATCGACTTGGCACAGTAGCCGGCCGAGTGCTTGCTACCGATCCGACTGAATCATTCATACCCCGTACATAAAATGCACTTGGGCTTGATTCTCCGCATATTGGCTTCCATCGTCGAAAACTATCATCACTACTGTGCGGGGAAGTGGAGCACTTCCCCGGACCCAGAGTACCGCGCGAGTCCAAACTCCCGTCCGGAGTCGTGGATCCTAGGAGGGTTTTACGGTCAAATTTTGTTGAAAGGCTGGGGTCACAGCCGTCCACAGCAAACAGCCAGACAATATGACAACTTGTGACATATAAGAACGCAGATCGCACATTTCACACGATTGACATTGCGGCAGCCGAAAATCAGACGACTACAAACATCTTCAACGACTTACATCAACGACACATACACAATGGCACGTGACGCCGAAACCGAGGCCTTCGATGACCTTGCTCTCGAGAAGCAGGATGTCGACCACGCAGAGTCGGCTTCTGTCTTTGAGGAGGACGCCATTGAGGCAAAGCGTGTCCTGCGCAAGATCGACCTGCGGCTGCTTCCTCTCATGATCCTGCTGTACACTTTAACTTTCCTCGATCGTGTCAACATTGGCAATGCTGCCGTCTGGCATCTCGAGAGTGACTTGCACATGAAAGGCTATGACTACAACATTGTTGTCCTTGGTAGGTCTCCCTCGCTCTCTTCCACTTTGCTCAGTCCTTTCCGTGAAAACTAACAGCTTGTAGTGTTCTAGTGTGTATCTCCCTCTTCATCACCCGTTTCTCTTCCATTCTAACCCGTCTCCCTGTGTCGTAGTATCCCATACATCCTGCTCGAAATTCCATCCAACTTGGTCATCAACCGTGTCCCTCCTCGCTACTGGGTCGGCTTCCTCGCTCTCGGGTGGGGCCTGTCGGTCACCTTTGGTGGCTTTTCAAAGAATATGGGCGGTCTGCTGACGGCCCGCATCTTCATTGGCATTTTCGAGGCCGGAATGTTCCCGGGATGTCTGTTTCTCATTGGATCCTGGTACAAACGCGAGGAATTAATGACTCGCATGGCCTGGTTCATGGTGAGCAACGACATTGCGGGTTGCCTTTCGGGGTTACTGGGCGCTGGACTCGGTTCTCTCGATGGAAAAGCCGGATACTCGGGTTGGTCCTGGATTTTCTTCGTCGAGGGCGGGTTTACGTGCTGTGCCGCCGTTCTTGCCCTTCTGTTTCTGCCCTCCTTCCCCGAAGACTCGAACATTTTAAACCCGCAGGAAAAGGCATGGTACCTCCGCCGCCTCAAGCAGGACGACAACAACCGTGCCGGCGAACAGAAGAGGATGGACGTCCGCGGCGTGTTTCGGTCGCTCAAGGACTGGAAGGTGCTTACCTCGGGTGTCCTGTACCTGTCTGTCTGCGTTACTGCCTACTCGCTTTCGGTCTTCCAGCCTGTCGTCCTGACCACCTTTGGCTGGTCCAGCCTCAAGTCAAACCTGCTGACGGTGCCGGTCCGTGCCGTGTCTGGCATTATTTCGGTTCTGGTTGCTCTGTGGAGCGACAAGGTCAAGAGACGCGGCATCTTTTGTCTTACCGGTTACTCAATCAGCATCATGGGCTTGCTGTTTGTGATGCTCTTCCACAACGGCAACCTGCGGTACATGGGCTTCTACTTTGCGTCCTTTGGCATCTACATCTGCCAGCCTCTGGTCATCGGGTGGTGGTGAGTGCATCCCCGTGTATTCCAGTCTTTCTGCTACGCCACTAACAATTCAGTGTCAACCAGGTTATCGGCTACACGAAGCGCGGCACCGTCACGGCGTTCGCCGTCAGCTGCGGCCAGGTCGGCGGCATTATCTCGGCCGTCGTGTTCCCCGGCAAGGACAAGCCGCAGTACGTGCCGGGCATCTCGACGTGCATCGCCTTCCAGGCCGTGGGCATTCTGGCCGTGGCCAATATGTGGTGGTGGTGCCGCTGGGAGAACAAGCAGCGCGACGCCGGCAAGCGCGATCATCTGCGGGAGCTACCCGCCGACGAGCAGGAGAAGCTTGGCGAGCTGCATCCCGACTTCCGGTACATTCTGTAAAGAGCAGCGTGGTCACGGGAAACAATTTGGTGACGCGATAATATTGGACCTGTACAGGAATACAGGAACATCGAAATACAAGGCAAATAAATAAACCATCGTCGTCTAAAGCAGACTAACTGAAGTATCTCCAGACGGCAACATAAAGATTTACAACGGATATATCGGCCTAATACCACACGAAAATCCCCAGAAATGATTTCCTTCTTTAGACGTACTCCTGTGCCGTCCCTGCTCCGACCTGCTTGGTACATGTGCTCCTTATTCCTTAACAGGGCCCATGGGGGCCATTTTCGTAACACCGCAGCACTGGCCATATGCATGCAGCTATGAATGGAGGGGGCGACAATCGCTGCCTTGTCACTTTATCTCATCTCTTTTTTATGTTGTCCGTCCCCTCACCGGGCTAGAATACACATCTCGGTGAGAGCATATGAAACAGAGCTAGCCCCGAATGGCAGGGCCTATTGGAATTTATCTCATGGGGAAATGAGTCACGACGCCATCACGGTGGCGGATGATCAAAGGACGAAGGCTGGCGGTGGGTATGGTTTCCGTTAGAGGTATGCGGTGAAAGGGGGGAAATAAACAGTGGGGCACATGGTCTCACCTTGCTGTGATTTATTATCTCCTTGGGGTCAAAAATATATCATTTTTTCACCCGTGTCCAGTTGACTTGTGTTTACGAAAGTCAATAAACGCACAATCCAGAGATACAAGTTTTCTCACACACTTTGTGTCCCCAGAAGTATCTGTGGATCGAATATAGGGTATTGGGCCAATTGAATTGATTTCTCTCTGTCTCAAAAAAAAACCCCCTATTTCTGATCCCAAGATGATAGTGTACGTCTACGTCTTTCGATCTGTTTGTGTTTTTTTTACACCCACAAGTCTGCCACTCACGTCCCCTGTCACTTTTTCTCAAGAGGGGGTGGAGAAGAGGGTCGTTGGCTGTTGTTAGTGGGTCTAGAGAACAGCCTGGCAGGCTCCTTCAGCGGTGCCTTGGCGACCTGGACACAGCCGCCACTGGGTTGCGACGGGCCAAGACTACAGTGCGTCCGGAAAGTGAAGCACATTGGAAATCGAAATTTGTTAGTGAATTTGGTGTGTGGAATTTCCAGCTTCACTCGATCACTACAACACCCGCGCTTCACTTACAAAACAGTTAAAAAACTATACAAATTGTATTTTGTCTATTTAAAAGTACAACTTATATTTTGTTGTATTTTATTGAATTTTTCTGGTGGGTTTGGAGCGTTCACAGTAGAGCAAGTTTTGGTGTGTTTTGGGGGTATGTGCGTCACTTTTGGGACTCACTGTAGGCACGTCCGCAAACGGACTGCATCGCACAGCACCTGTTTGGTCATACAGTAGCATGGAAAACAATATATTCCGAAACGGAAACAAACGCTTAGATTGGGGGAACTGGACGGAAAGAATTGGAAACGAGACAATCTAATGGGCAATAAAACCGGAATACGGAACCACAAGCAGACGGCGGAGTGAAAAAAAAGAAGAAAAAATGCAGATGCCATCAGGCGACGGCAAATGACATACACGAAGAGAAAGAAAGAAAGAAGGATAAAACTCCGAGAACGAGAACCTAAAAAAAAGAAAATGAAACAAAATCAAAAGAGGACCCTATACGATGCGTACTGAGTTAAAAAAAGTGGAAGAAGGAAGAGGGAAAAAAAAAACCTTAGTTTCTCTGCCGCGCAGAAGAAAGGGACGGAAACAAAAACCTCTTCCTCACTTCCAAGTAGCAAGATGTAGGGGAAGAAAAAAACGCCCCAAACAAAAAGGATGGCATTCTATGCCACCGGGCGGCAAAGACAACATATCCGATGCTGTTTAGGCCTGCCGCCGACGCTTCTCACCTGTGCGAGCACGCTCCGGCGTGCCGCTGGCCTGAGGTTGACTAGCAATGGTGTTTGAAACGTTGGCCTGCCCTCTGACTCTTTTCCGTAGTGTCTGGCTTCGGTCGTCTTTCTTCACCACCTCATCCGTCTCGGTCTGGCCTTTCTTGTCCTTCCCCGTCTCACCGATCTCGCCACTGTCTTCGCTGCCTTCGTTGTCCCCGCTGTCCTCGTTGCCTTTGTTGTCCCCGTTGTCCCCGTTGTCCCCGTTGTCCTCGTCCCCGTTCTCTCTTCCCTGCCCTCTCTCTTCCTTCTTGTGGTCAAACGCGTACTGATGCATGGTGTGAAAACCATACATCTCGGCCAGAGCGAGCTTTTCTTCGTCATGGAGCTTTCCGTCCCAGAAGCGGAATAGCTCTGCCATTTCGGCCTCGTCCTTGGGCGGCACGCGGCTCTGCACTTGGGGTGGGGCCAGTGTCAATGGGATGACCTCTTGGCGTAGATAGTCAGGGCGCTCGCGGGTATAGTCGAAGCGGCAAATGTTTGGTCCCTTGGGGCCTGGGAAGTAAACGTTATCGATCAGGTGGTTGGCCTCATCGAGTGTGATACCCTGGACCGCCCAACGGTCGTGCATATTGTCCCACGTATCGTAAATCCCGATCCTCATCATCGGACGCTCTTCGGGCATGGCGCGCAGGATTGATGTATTCCGATCGTGCCGCTCTTTCAGCTTCGACTCGTGAAGGACATGGGGTTGTTCCGGGAGGGTGAAAGTCCCAGACGCAACGGAGACTAACTGTTGATTCAACACAGCGTCGTACCAGGCTTCCGTGTTGCGGGCCTGAGCCAAGGCTTCTTCGCGGACGGACCGTATGTGGTATGAGGCCCTCTCGAGCATTGCCACACTGGTCTCGTAAGCGGATTCCAGAGTCGAAATCTGCTCGTTGTTGATGTTCTGCATGGTGCGCACCTCGAGGGCATAAGGGCGGCTGTGTTGCGGACCGGCAATGGCCATGCGACGCAGGTCGGCTGGTGGGGAGTCTGCAGCGGTAGGCTGGGTGCTGTCGTTCTTGTCGTTCTTGTCGTTCTTGTCGCCGTCGTCGCTGGCGCAAGCATCACCGGCTTTTGGCCCGATACTGGCAAAATCCACAGGTTTCCCGCTGCGACACAGTAAGCGGGGGGGCAAGCGCGGCCACGCCATGATCTCGTCCCACGTGTAGCCAGCCGCCAAAACGTCCTCGTGGCGGTCCCATGTGGCCTCGCGAACCCGACGTGCTCGCGTTTTTGCATTTTGCACCACGCGCCTGTGAGGCGACTTCATGTCCTCGGCAATGGAGGCGAGCTGATCGAGGTACGATTCGCCATAGAACCACCGTGCCCACTTGAGTAGTTCACGCCAAGGTTTGCAGGCGGGAAAGTGCATCCGCCTCTCGCGACGTGCCTCGAGCCTGCGTAGGCGCATTTGGCGCAGGAGGAACAATTCATCGCCCTGTACGTTGTCGCGGAAGGCGTACATGTCACGGTTGTTGATCATCTCCTCACGATCCTCGTCCCAGCCTTCGCCGAAGTGCTTGCGGCCCCAGGCACGGTATGTGTCTTCATCGTGCGGCTCTGGCGGGGCAGTGATTGGCCGCCAAGGATATCTATCTATGAAATCCCAATCATAGGGGTTATCGAACGCGGCCGGGAACTTCCATTTATTGCGATTCATCCTTTTGGTTGTGCTTTGCAGCAAGTTTTGGCAGTCGGTTGTGCGAAGTAATGAGTGTGCGGGGGTAGTAATAGTTGTCTGAAGGTTGAATGGAGATTTTCCTTTTCAAAGTATGTGGATAAGGAAGAGTGAGTAGTGATGGGGGATACCGATGCCGGGGCGGGATGAAGGAGATGGCGTTTGTTTTATCTCATCCCCCACCCGCCTCCCTCTGTTTTTTCCGGACAACAAAACGCAAACGTTCAGTTCTGTAGAAAGGCATTCGTTATTGGAGGCTTTTGCTCGACAATCTTATCCTAGGAACTAGACGAAGCGCCTCCCTTTCCAATCCGAAAGCGTCACAACCAACATTGACCTGTCTGATTCTTTGTCACCCTGGAGGCACTAGCATCGCGTATACCGAGCCCTTTGTTTCGCAATGAAATTCGCTCCTCTATCACGTCCCCTTTTGGTACTCACCTTCCTTGAACAATTTCCACCTCGCCGTTCCAAATTTCGCCTTCCCCGCTGCTGTCTCCCTCCTGTTCATGTATTGTCACCATTATTCTATAAACGCATTTCCTCTTGTCACAATGTTCTATTTTTGTCCTCTGGTTGTTTCACCTTGTTTCTTCGCGTCCGTGGTCTGGTGTGCTGCCTGGTTTGCCTTTATTTTTTCCCTTTCTTTTTTTGTAGTCTTGTTCGTTTTTCCTGAAAATAGTGTTCCTTTCTTTGTTGAGAGCTGGATTTTCTCTTTCTCGTTATTTTCTTTTGCTGCGAGTGTTAAAAAACACAAATAGTGGCATTTCCCAACCAGCCAAACCTCCAACCGACCAACAAATCAATCAACCATCCAACCAACCAGCCAACCAGCCAACCAGCCAACCAGCCAACCAGCCAACCAACCGCGGCACTCCCTGTGTGGCCACCAATGGGCGATTCAAGCATATCAAATGACCGTTTTTGGCTCATACCCGGCAACGATGCGGCTACCCAGATTGTCATGCACCCTGACAACAGCGGCCGATGTCAAGAAGAGCGTCTCGTTCAGCCCATTCGTGTGTTGTCCATACGCCCTCACGAAGCCAAAATTGACTCCCGCCTTGTTACGCTTGGTGGTGCAGCGGACACATGTGACATATTTCTCGCAGGTTGCGGCACAATTTCCGGTACAGTATAGGATCCAAATGCAAACCATACTGGAATTTACGATCCTCAGTGGGAACGCTAATAGACTGTGCAAAACATAGAACACCCGCAGTGTTACTTTGATTTTCACCCCCAAACCGCCGAGATCATGTTTCACAATGTTTCGCCAGACGGAGGCGTGAGCCTTCATACCATCGACTGGTCCGGGACGATTAATCCGCCACGGCCAAAGAAGTGCGTGGTGGAGCATGACAAGCCGATGCTTCTTGTCATTGGAAAGGCCTATTTTATCCTCCTACGCCCTAGCTTGTCCGAGAACTACTCCCCGAGATTGCTCCGCCAAGTAGAGGTGGACGTATATTGCGGGGACGGCACTCCATCCTCTGGCCTCTGTGGCCAGGTACAGGATCAACAAAGCCTCGGCACAGTAGGCATAAGAAACAGTGCAGAGCGCCCGAGGCTGGAGTGGGCAGAACTCAGCAAGCTTGGTCGTGGTGGAGAAGGCGATGTGGTACGTTGCCATATCCGGGGTGCCTTGTTTTTTTAACACATTTCATTAACAATCATTTGACAGTTACGCGTCGTTGATCTTCAAGAAGGTGACCATTACGCCCTCAAAATCATCACGAATGAGTCGCAGTTCTATAAAAGATACGACAGCGGCAGCTTCATTAAACGTATCAAAAACGAGATAGAACTTGTCAACCACCTTGAGCATGTATGCACGCATTACCATCCCTACCGTCACCTACCATTTCTGTACATGCGGAACCCGGAAGTCGCTAACCACCCTCTAGAAAAACATTATGCGGTACCTTCGCCACCAGGTCGGGGAAAATGGCGAAGTCGAAATTTTCATGCCCGTGTACGATGGTAGCCTTCATGATCGGATCCAAAAAGTCCGGAAACTGCAGAAAAGGGGCCAAGAGGTGCGCGTGGAGTGGGCTCGGGGGATGCTCACCCAAATCCTGGCTGCTCTGTCTCACATGCACCACCATGGTAAAATCCACCGCGACATCAAACCAGGCAACATCCTTTATCATGGCGACGAGTGGATATTGGCAGACTTTGGCATCGCGAAGACACTTGATCCTTCTGCTGCTGAATTTACCCGAGTTTCGACTGAAAAGTAAGCACCTCCCGAGTATCATATCAATGAAGGACAAACGAGCAAGTACGACATTTACGGGCTTGGCTTGTGCTTTCTTGAGTGCTTCGTGGAACTCAGCGACGACACGAACCGCGAAACCCACACCGCCCGACACGAGAGATACATGGACCTTATGCGTCAATATGCACCCGACCTTATAGGGATGCTGAAAATCCGCTCGTGTCGTCCCTCGGCGGACGAAGTCCTGCGCGATCTTTCTTCTTGGTCAACACCTGTTGTCAGTCACTGGCCTGGCTCGGGTGAAACCAAAAACGGCCCCCTGACTTCTCACGATATAGAAGGAGGCGACCTGGATAGGGGCACAATCATGGCGGACCAGCCATGTCCTGAAGACATGACCTGGGAGCCGACCGTGCTTCAGAAGCAGCAGGAACAGCTCACCGGATTTGGTAGTGAGCAGGAGCAAACGCCCATGGTGGACCCAGCCGAAAACGAGCCGTGGAGTCCAGGGCCATTTTTTGACTCCTTATCCACTGTAGGTCCATCACAGGCAGCGCTCCAACCAAGACGACAGTCGGAAGAGACATGTGGATGGGAACCGGGACAACAGCTGGGTGTCACAAACACGCGTGCGTCACTCAAGCTTAGCGGTGTTGTATCTGAGACCAGCGGAGAAGCGGGCACCAAGCGGCCAATATCTCCAACCAGTCGCGAAAAACCGCGGCGCAGCAAACGCCTAAAACTACCCACGGCGGACAGTTGAGGTTAGGAATACGATAAATGAGGGAAAGGACGGACAGAAGGAGCAGAGGGACACAGCGGCTGAAAGATGCGAAGAGCGGCGTGTGGAGCGCACGGCCCTGAGCTGTCACACCACACTTGTTTTCTTTTGTTAGAAGGAGCCCCGGTCAATGTGTATTTTGCCAATAGTTGCATATTGCTAGATAAGTTAGTGTTGAAACATAGAATTGAAAACAAAAAAATGCTACCGGAAGAGAAGAGATAGCCCCCCCCAAAAAAAAAACCCCCAGAACTATATGTGACAGAATTTTGTTGGGAAAAACTTCAGAAACCCTCCAGGGGCCGGGTGACCACCAATATTGGCAAGCGTGGCATACGCCTGCCTTGTCCCTGTTCCCGCTTTCTTCTTTTTTCTCTAAAAAGAGAGCGGAGGCGGAAGATGGATGAAGGGCGATGTTTGATATAGGACTACAGCCTTGGAGGAGGCCCATAACAGAGAATATTGCCACTAGTAAATGCGGTCAGCGGCGATAAAGTCTCGTATTATATTGATAGTTTCTCAGAAAAAAATGTTCGCAGCTTGCAGTGTCCATCACATAGGACACATTGTGTTCTGGGGCAAATACCAGCTGCAAACGGAAACTGTTTCAGCGTCTTAAATGCAGGGAAAATAAAGTAGAGGGCACCAGCAATGAGAAAATTCTCAACCACCGCATGCCTTCCCATTCCTAGCAAGGAGTCTGCGACCGGACAAAGCGGTTACTACCAACCTTCAAATTCAAAATCATAGCACTCATTTTATTCCTTCAATCATTATTTCTCGCCTGTTAACCTTACCAGCATTCAAGCGAGATCACCAACTCCTACTACAACACGACGACAACAACAGCGACGGCACACATACGACGACACCTGCCAAACAAAGAGCTTCAATGGCCCAACCACAGACAGGGTTCTCAGAAGAGGTCGCGGATGACAGGAGCACTCGAACAAGTACGAGCCGGCGAACGTGCCGCTGGTTTGTACCGGTGGACGGGAAGCCGTTTCTAGGCCTACTCGAATGGGTTGCTTCCGAGCCCACAGCTGCCCAACTGCGAACCGTTGAGCATCGCATGATCAGCCACCGGGACGGCGCCACGACTAGCTGGCGCGAGGAGGAGGCACACACACTGCCCACGCATTCGATCACCAACGAGAGTGGTGCCTGGGCGGTTATCTACAAGTGCCCGGCATCCCAGCAGCAGCAGCCAATCAACCTATGCGAGATGATGCGGACGGTGGCCAAGCCGCCGGCTGACATGCGGCGGACCCTGGCACGCATAGTGGCAACACAGGTCCGGTCGTTGCACGTCCACTTCAACATCCTACACCCAGGGCTGCGGACGGAGAGCTTTGTGTTTATGACGACGAGTGGACCTCATGGTGGCTCAGCTTCACCCGACACCACCAAGCCTTATATTCTCGACTGGGGTAGCTATGCTGCGACGACCTCATCCGCGTCGCCACCCACGCTCACGGTCGACAGCATGTTCGAGTACCCTAGGTACAGCGCGCTCCCAGCCAGCGAGCGCGCGGCCGCGCCGCCGTGGTTCAATCAGGCATGGGCCTTGTTGATGATCCTATCTGAAATTGCAGACTGGCGGCCCATCACCGGCGGTCCATTCCGCGACGAGGCCGAACTGCGCCAGGCCATGGAGCAGCGCGTGCGCTTGGTGACCAACCCCTCTTGGAAGAACGGCACGACGTCTGCGATTATGCGCTTTGGCTTCCAGGCCCTCGAGAAACCGCTAGAGGTCTTGCAAGGATCCAGCCACTGGGAAATCAAGTACTTTTACGACCATATCTGTGATCTGCTCGCGCCCGTAGCCACCTGATCTGCGTGGGGGTATGTTGTGGGACATTCGTTGTAGAGCACGAGTCGTAGATGTTTGTTAGCCTGTGTAGAATGTCAGATTTTTTTCTATATTTTTTTTTCCTGTTTGCATGTGCTAGATGATGTAGAGCTGGTTCAAGAAGATAGTGTGATCCTCCGTCCGGTCGCCCGTGCTGCCGGACAAGTCCATTAGCCACGATAGATCCAGCGTAAACGGGTCGTTTGACTCCAAAATCGTGGTCAGCACCCAACAAGGACGGGGCGGCGGCTGCGGCTTAGGACAGAGGAAAGATTAGTCCTTTTTTTTTTTTTTTTTTTTTTTTTTTTTTCCCTCGCCGAGAGGCAAGGAGCGACGCACTCCTCTTATATGCAAAAAGAGTAATGATACGGCAGAAAAAGCAGCGATAAAAAATTAGAGCAGAATGTGACATGAGGGGAGGAACAAACCCGGGGCAAGTGTTCTTGGAGCGGAGCTAATTTGGTGGTTTTGCTCGAGAGTCCCCGCACGGTCTGCCGGTGCCAGAGATCCGGCCAAAAAGCCGGGGTCAAGCACGCTGCGGAGTACATGGCCGCTAAAAGATGCTAATACATCTTGTGATCGCGGCATGTGGGGACCCTGGTAACAGCATCCGAGAAAAAAGAAAAAGAAAAAGAAAAAAAAAACGACTCATACTTCCTCCGAACTCGGGGACGACGCCGGGTGGACAGAATATGTTGTGGAAGCATGGATCCTTTGGAGAAAGGCCTATGAACGGAGAGGATGCTTCAAAATGAGTAAAAATACCGACGCATCTTCCCCAACCTGGCATTGAGTGCGGCCAAGGTCTGTGTCGAGCTTCTCATAATATTGACTCTTGAATTTCTTTGCACCTACGGGGCATTCGAATGACGACGACAACATGGCATCCCAAACAAACAGCAATGCCCTGGCCGCGGCACCAACAACATCGACTGGCGCAGGCCTCATCCTGCAAGCCCTGCTGGCCGCCGACATTACACACCTGTTTGTCAATCTGGGTTCGGACCACCCGGCGTTTCTGGCGGCGTTTGCCAGCCGGCAGTTTGCGGACCGGATCAAGATCTTCACGGCGCCCAACGAGATGAACGCGCTGTCGGCGTCGTCGGGGTTCGCGCAGGTGACGGGCCGGCCGGCGGCGGTGCTTGTGCACGTCGAGTGCGGCACGCTGGGGCTGGCGGGGGCGATCCACAATGTCAGCAAGGGCCGGATCCCGGTGATGATCCTGGCGGGGACGGTGCCGGTGACTATGGAGGGGGAGCTGCAGGGGAGCAGGAATGAGTAAGTTGGCTTACCCTGCGTAGCAGGCAGATGTCACCCGGGAAGTAATTATTCACAATCTCTAACCCGGTGCTGCAGATACATCCACTGGATCCAGGACGTGCCTGATCAACGCGCCATCGTCCGGCAGTACATGCGCTACGAGCACGAGATCCGGCGGCCACACAATGCAGTTCAGCTTGTGCTGCGGGCGGTGCAATTCATGATGTCGGAGCCGCGCGGGCCGGCATACCTGGTAGCCAGCCGTGAGACACTGGAAGAGACGGTGGTTGTGCCAGAGACCCTCGCAGACAGCTGCAATGCCGCCCTGAACGGTGCTTTGGAGCCATCCGGTCTGATGCCGTCTGCCGCTGTGGACCTGGCAGCAGCCCTTCTGGCGTCCAAACGGCCATTTATCGTCACGAGCTACAGCGGTCGGTCACCAGCCGGCTTCAATGCCCTCCTGAGGCTGGCCGAGCTGCTGGCCATTGCCGTCCACGATAACGCACCGATCTACAACAACTTTCCCACTTCATCTTCTGTCTTGCACCAAGGCCACCAGTGGAACGGTGGAGGTCAGCTTCCCGCCCTCGCCGAGGCTGATTTGGTGCTCGTTGTTGACGCAGACGTGCCGTGGATCGGCGCCCAGTCTCGGCCCAGTCCTGGTGCTGCCATCTATCATCTGGACAGCGACCCGCTCAAAGAGACAACGACGCTGTGGTCGCTGCCAGCCCTCAAGCGGTGGAAGGTGGACTCGGCCGTTGCGTTGACACAGATTGCCGATGCCGTCGAGGCGCATGGCCTCTACAAATCAGCCGACACATTACACCAGATCGGCAGCCGCCGGGAGCACTTGACAGCCCGGTTCAAAGAACGCGAAGCGCGTCTACGGGAGGCAGAAGCCGTTCCGGGACCGGGTCGCCCTCTGACCGTGCCGTTTGTCATGGCCCGACTGCGCGAAGCCACGGCCGGCCTGAATGTTGTCGGCCTCAACGAGTCCACAACCAACCTCGGAAATGTCGCCGACCACTTTGGCCACAACACACCACTTTCTCTCATCGGCAGCGGCGGCGGCGCTCTCGGCTGGTACAGCGGCGCCGCCGTCGGTGCCATGCTCGGTTTGCGGGATGATGCTGCGAGAGCCACGCCAGCGGCCTCTTCCCCCGACGACCCCCTCATTGTGGCCTTTACCGGCGACGGCACGTGGCTGTTTGGCGTCCCCAGTTGCGCCTACTGGATGGCCGCCAAGTACAACACTCCGTTTGTCACCATCATCTGGAACAATGGCGGCTGGGCTTCGCCCAAGAACGCCTGTCTGCGGATCCACCCAGAGGTGGCGAGGCCGCCCACGAACACGAGTGCAAAGAATGTGCCCTCTCTCAGCGACGACCTCATGGTCGCGCTGACGCCGTCGCCATCGTTTGGCAAGATTGCCGAGGGCGCTGCCAACGCTTGGTGGGTTACCGTGCGGGATGCATCCGAGGTGGATGCCGCCATCCAAATGGCGGTCCAGGTGGTCCGCGAGGAGAAACGGTGTGCTCTCATTGAAGTCGTCATTCCAAGCATCTGAGGAAACCAGCCTATTACGACACTGCAGAGTGCTGCCTAAATTCGTCGTTGTCTCTGTCTCCTTCCTAGGATCACCTAATTGGTCCTTTGTTTATGTTCTCGTACCACTCACATTGATTCGATCCTATCGTGGGGGCCAAAGAGGCGGGGTGTCGCGGGGTCATAATCGTATCTGCATCGGCCTATCTTTCGTATTTTGATATGGTTTTATTTCTCACGGAAAGCAATCCAAGAACACATTCACAAAACTGTTCGATCAAAATAAGTATGGCTTATCTAGCGTGTATACTTGGCGTCCACTGCTAATACATCTCGCGTGTCTGTAGTCTCAACGTCCTTTATTTTCTCAGTCTTGAATCGAACATCGAGAACTATGCCTCCCCAGCAAAGCACCTGCACCCAGTGGTATATCCACTACACTTGTGGCCACGACAAAATCAGCGAGTTCGTAAAGTGTGCCAAACATACCAAAGAGGGGGGCCAATGCGCACCGTTGGATTGGTTAGAAGAAGGGGAAAGTCGCCATGCGTGCGCCGGATGCCGTAATCTTTAATGAAAGGAAGACGGCATTGATGCATAGGTTTCTGAACGACTAGATTATATACCAAGGTCGGCCTCTGCTGGACTCGTCTGCCAGCTTAGCTCCCAAAACAAGTTTTTCCTCATCCCGCGCAACGCTGCTCCATTCCTCAGTACCGACTAGAACTGAACTCTCAAAATCGATGAATTTCGGGCCCTGTTCGGTAACAATTATGTTGTACTTGACAAGATCACCATGAATGAGGTAACTGTGTAGCGTGTCGAGAGCAATGCTGCAGGCCTCAAGATCCTCGATCCCTGGAAAGCGCCCCTTGGCCTCTTCAGTCAAAAGGCCTATAACGCGATCCTGGGAGGTCTCGTAGACATATCCGACGAATCTTGGAGCCACGGGGCAATCTGCCAGGTGGTGGTAACTCTCAATCTCCTGTACCACCCACGGTATCTCGCCGGGAAATCGAGCGATCTTGAGGAAGTACTCTTGCTCTTGCTCGCTAGGAGTAACCTTGGAAGTGCGCGACTTGTATTCACGCACGACATTTAGGCTCTCGATGTCATACAGGGGGTATTGCTCAAGTACATGTTGTTTTGGGACCGCCGGGGGAGAGAACGTATCCTTTTCGCATTGTATCTTTGGCCCCCCTTGATCATGGTCCTCAACCACATGGATGCAAAGCGTTGTCCAGGGCTGGTCCCATTCGTCGAGTGTACGCAGCTTTTCAAGGACCGTTGGGCCATGATTCCTGTCATTTCCAGGGAGAAAGCTTTCGCCGATGACGGTGACGTAGACAATACCTCGGTCGGAGCGCTGTATCCTGTAGATTGCGTCTTCGTCCCCAGACTCGACGTTCAACATGCGGTCCATTGCGGGGCTGTCTTGTTAGCGTGGCCAAGTCGCCAAAAAAAATAAAAAAATAAAATAGGATACTGGGGTACGGGAGCAACATACAATCTATCAAGGGCCTGCGCTATCGCTTTTAAAAGAATCGAGCCTCAAATGAGTACTAAACAATGAAAAGTTGAATGAAAAGCTGGACAAATTTAAGGTGAACGATATTTATTTTGATCGAGGTGAGTACGGGCGGAAAAAGTATTGTGCGCCAGTCTGTCTCACCTAACGCATGTGCTTGCCTCTGGCCTGCCTATCATTGTCCAAGCAGCCATTTTAGTGTTCCGTGGGGTTCAGCACGACCAGCACGTGGCTCAGTAGAAAAACTATGGTCAGGTGAAGGCCATGGCAACGCCAGTCAAATATGAATTGCAACCTCTTCAACACGATCAGGATACCCAGTTCTTATTGATATAAACCAAGCGGTCTCTAAAGCTTTTTACATGCATTTCCCAACTGCCTTTGACACAAGAAACCAGAAATGCTAAACTGAGGGGACTTTTGCAGTAAAACTGAGTGGATATGCCTTGTTTGTCCAGTAATAGGCGGGCGCTAGAAAAATGAAAGAGTGTGACAGAAATAAACGCTTGTAAGGCCGGGACAATTCTACGTATAGTATGTCTTCTTGTCCAAGTTAACGCCCCTCGTTGGTCAAGTTGTACAACCTCAATCCTTTGGTTGTTCCCTGAGATGGCGGTACTTCTCCGGCCAGATGCCCGACTTTCCGGGCGCGATGATGCCGTGCGGATCGACGGCGTCCTTAATCTTCTCGACGAATCTGGTGTACGCATAGTTGTTGAACGTGTTGAACTGGGCGATCAGATCTGCGAACATTACGTTAGTATTGAAAACATACACCCCTTGAAACTTGTCTTGACCTCCCGCCAACTCACCCATAAAGTTCACGTGGGCACGGTACATTCCGTAGCCCCGCTGCTTGCTGTCCTCGTGGAAGCCCATAAACATCTTGTGGATGTTGGCGGTCTGCACTGGGTCGCGCTGGTTGTAGGCAAACATGTTGACCATGAGCACGTGGCGCTCGTGCATAAAAAAGTCGGTGGCCGGCTCGAAGCCGGCGGCGTCGTAGCGCTTGTAGCTCGCCTCTAGCCATTCTTTGACCAGTTTGCCAGAGTTGGGAATGAGAGGCGCGTAGTCGCCGTGGGCGCCCTTGCCAGTGCCGTCGGCTGGCAGGTTCCAGTCAACAAACGGAAGGCTGAACATGGACGAGATGCCCGTCATCAGACGGCCGTTATCATCGGGAACGTCTGTATTCTTCAGGAGCTCTCCGTCTTTGGCGGCAAACAGCGTGCCAGTCACCTTTCCCGTGGGGACTTCCTTGGCCAGAATGTCCTTGATATCCTCGAACTGGGCCTGGACCGTCCGCTTCGGGCCGTAGATGGCCCAACGGGCAACCCAGTAGCTTAGGCCAAACTGCTTGCCAATCTCGGCAAGACGCCAGTCGGGAATGGCACCCTCGCCGGACCAGAACTCGTGCTTTTTTCCGAGTGTCGAAATGATCTCGTTGCGGCTCAGGACCCAGACACAGGTCGGGATCAGGCCCGTCTGTCTCATGCGGCCAAGCGAGTCGACGAGTGGTTCAACATCCTCAAACGACGGCACCGACAGTGTGCACTCCATGAATGCCTGAGGCTGCGGGGTCAACCAAAGACTCAGCTTGGTCACCACGCCAAGATTGCTCTGCAGGAACAGGCCCTCGATGGATGGCCCATATGTAAACTTGGACAAGAACGCCGACGGCGAGTTCTCGATGCCAAACTGGCCTGTCCGGACCACATCGCCGTCGCCGAGCAGCACCTCGAGACCCGAAATGTTTTGAAAGTGCGCAAAGTTGCCACCGAAACCGGTGCCTCTGTCAAGGGTCTATGCCGTTAGCGGGTGCCTCTGCAATAAGACTATCCTAGGGTTTACCTACATTCCCCGTCACACTCCCCCAGCTCAGGGACGGCGTGCTCGGCCACACCTTCTTATCGTGCTTGATGCAGTAGTCGATCAGGTCCTTCCACGTCACGCCGGGCTCGACGACGGCATATGAAAACTCGTCGTTGACCTCGATGATCCTGTTCATCTTGTGCAGATCCAGCGCGACAGAACCATTGATCCGCGGTGCCGGGCCGCCATATCCCAGGTTCTTGCCGCGCGAAAAGGTCCACAGCGGGATCGAGTGCTTGGTGGCAATCACCAGCACCGCCTTGACTTCTTCGAGAGTCGACGGGCAGACAGCTCCACCGGGAAGCTTGCGTCGCGTCTCGTCGTTTTCACTGAGGTCATATGGGTCCACGTAATGGGACAGCCCTTCACCCACGAAAACATTGTCCTTGCCAATGGCCTCTGAAAATTCAGAGATAGCCTGCGAGAACACTTCTTGTGTCACGCCCGGTGGCAGAATGGTCGCAATGGCCACCTTGGGCGTCGAAAATGTCATCAGATGCGCATCTTCGTATTCCTGATCGGGGTACGTGTTCTGTGGCTGGGTGGTGCTCATGGTGGCGACTTGCGGTAGCTTATGTGTCAAAACGAATCAATGGTATGGGCTTAGACTTCACATGATCCCAAATATAAATCTGTCTTTGACATCTTGTAATTATATGTCTAGCCATCCTCAATTTGATAACTCCATTTTCTTCACCTTATCGGCAGCACACTGGCGACAAAGCAGCCTCATCAACACTGGCCGGGGCCGGCTCAATGATACTTCCGAGTGCCATGGATGAACATCATACTATACAACCAAACAAACGTGAGGGGTTCTCGAGGGGCTTCTCGAGCGGGGGATTTGTGCTGGCTAAGTACGGTTAATGGAACTTGTGCTCATCCCGACGATTTGGGATCATCCGTCTCAACTAATATGTCTTCGGTGGCTTGCCTGATAGGTAAATATGAGGTGACTAATCTATTTGCGAGATCAATGATTGTTTTCCTCTTTTTGGAGGCTCTTTTTCATCAAGTGGTATGTTTTGTCAAGTAAGGGTCCACCCGATATTGAACGATCTGGACGTTTGATACAGCACCAGACCCAACGCATGCTTTCTTAACACCATTGGTGTACGTTATTTGGTGACATTTACAGTTGGTGTGGTGCGGGGTCGAGCCCTACATCGGCATCATTTGTCCGTCCCCATCCTGCCACGCACGGCGGCTTGCGTGCTCGTCTCCTCGTTCTCGGCACAGCTCTTGGTTTTATCAAACGAAGTGCCTTTTTGTTTTGATGTATTGAACTGTTTATGAAAAAAAAAAATTTTGCTTGGGCTCGGTTGTTTGGCAATTCATGATATCAAGGCACTGCTAGCACTGTGGCGCTGTGGTTGCGTAGAGTTAATAACACGATTCACACGCTACGCCTTCCGAGTGCCGATTTGTTAATGGGCGGGCCTCGAACAGAATAGTTCAGGGGCTTGCCAGAGTGTCAACAAACCCTGAAATGTCGAGAAGACGGAAATATAAAAATCAAACGCCTCTTCTACATTCCCTGCCTTAGTATGAAGAGGATCCGTTACATGTGAATCACACAGATTATTGCAACATGCGATGCTTTGTATTCGTACGAGTTCTTCATTCTCTCCCCCAGTACAAAAGAGACAAAATGTTCCCCTCCCTTGGCTGCATTTTGCTCGAGACTGTCAATACGGGACTCTCGGTATTATGTGTCACGGACAGTTTTTCATAGAGCCCATTTGTGGCTAAATGTACTCGGCCGAGTCGTGTTATGGGCTGTGCCTGAGAGCAGTCCAATGCGCGGGGAAGTGGCTGTCTCTTGTGCAAGAAACCGGATGATTGGCCAGTGCTCCCAGTCTTGTAAACAATCCCATGATTTGCCTGTGATTTGACATCCTTGACAGTTGCTGACATGAGAATTAACAACAGGATAAGACAGCTCTAGCTTGGGAGACACCATCAAATTAAATTCGGAGAAAGGTGTGAGAGGGTTGCAAAAAAATAGAAAAACGTTGCAACATGTTGCAACAAGGAGTGTGCTCGTGAGTGTGGAGGTAACTGCTACCCCACAGATATGACCATCAGCTACTCCTTACATTTAGAGCGGGGAAGCGAACGTGGCACCCAGTTGACTTGTATCCCGACTCCGTATTCCGTACTTCCAGAACACTGCAGCAGTTTGATATCTCGCGTATCGTCGAGAACTGCCTAGTGTGTGAAACTCTGGGGAGAGCGTTTTCACGATATTTCAAATTTCAACACACCTTGCTCCATGTAGTCGTCAGCAGGACGTCCATTTGTAGTCAAAACGCGGGGAAGTGTATGGAAAAGAACGTGTTGGATGTATGATCGTGGGATGCAAATAAGAAAAAGAAACATGAGAAGTAAAGACGTAGGAAAGTCTCCGTTGTAGCTATATTGCAAAATAAAATCGTATGCGAGTGTGGGCCACTGCGACTTGACCAGATTACACACAGCCAATAACACAACCAGCCCTTGCCTGGAGAACGGTTCATGTGCAGGGACATGGCACCACTGTACGCTTTGGTCCTGTATGTTGGTGGCAGAACCGTGGCAGAACCGCAGAACCAGGTCTTCTGTTGCCCTGCATCCTCCTTCCTACCCTGAAAATCTCCAAATTTCGAAGCGTGTCCAACCTATCACAGCTTCTCAGCTGCTATGTGTCGGCCACCCTCATCCCATCCACGCAAACCGCGGCTCGTGGCCGTGCGCTCTCCTCATTCGTACAGCACAATATTGAGAACCAACATACAGAATTCTGCACTCGTTGTGTTTGGAATATTACCTGCCAGAAGCAGCTGGGCAGACGACCAGGAAATGGGTGTGAACCATCCATCAGTGCCCCTACTTTCTCCCTACGACATGCCCCTCCCGTGCAGGGTCGCATTGGGACGGGAAGCTGGGCGGGATGCATCTATTTCGGTCCGGCATTTCATATCGGACTGCTAGAGGTTGGTGGTTCAGCAATCGTTTATTTCAGTGCTTGAGTCGTGCTCTTCGGGTCGTACTCAATGCCCGTTTTGTGCAGCTGTCAATCTGTCGCTGGCGAGGGTGTCTCGGTTGCGTAGACAAATAAGTAGAACCCGTCTGCCAGGTTCGCATCCCAGGTTCCGGTAATTTATCTCTGTTTCTCTTTGTGAACCCGAACAAACACGTCTTTTCATTCGGCATCACGCGTCATTTGGATTGCCCCTATATTTATCTGTTTCCAACGTCGATCTTCACTTTGTCAAAAACGCCAAAACACAACAATGGCAGGCAGCGACATCAACTCGGCCCCGTCGGCGGTCTTGGTGGGCGACGAGGAAAAGGGACTACACCGGACGACGACAGCGGTCACCATGTCCCCAGAGATGTTTGAACGGGTGAGTCTCTTTTCTGCCCATTCTAGTTTCGAACTGTGAAGTCCGCAGCGGTGCTCATGGTCGCTCCTTCCCCGATCGCTCCTTCCTCTTATGATCATTCCTTCCTCTCTTGTTGTTTATCACCCATCAGTGCGGCTACTCCCGTCTGCTAATCGGCCTTTACCCGTCTTCATGCCCATCGCGTCACGTCCAATATTCTAACTGAACTCTTGACTAGCTTTACCTGAGTCCAAAAGTTCCTCACGTCGGCGACTACAACAAACGATTTGCCAACCCTACAGCACTAGGTTTCGTCGGGTATGTTTGGATGCCAGAAATGAAAACATCAGCTAGAATTGACAACTGACTGTACGATATCCAGATTCGTCATCTCAACATTTACATTTGCCATGGTCTTGATGGGATGGGGTGGCGCCGAGGGATTCTCCCCAGTGGTGTAAGTGCTCCTACCACATTTGATCTACTCTCTTACCCCATTAGGTCAAACTTACAACCCCAAAAGCCTCACCTTTTGATTCCCGCCTTTTAACTCTAACTTCTCTCCTTTTTTTCCCAGCGGCATCTTCTTCTTTGTCGGCCCTCTTCTGTTGACGTTTTCCATGGTCTTCGAGTGGCTTATGGGCAATTTTTTCCCCATGATGGTAATGGGATTGTTCTCCGTCTTCTGGCTGTCCTTTGGCGTGTTGCAACTTCCAACTCTTCAGCTCGGCGCGGCCTACGTTACGTCCCAAGATGCAACCGGCGCGGCATCGCCAGCCTACAACGCCGTCATCGCCTTGTACCTGATCGTGTGGGGCTTTGCCCTTTTCACGTTCTTCATCTTTACGACTATGATCAACACCGTCTTTGCCCTAATCTTCCTCGTCGTCAGCGTCGCCTGCTGGGTCCTGTCGGGCGCCTACTGGAAGGTCGCAAGCGGTGACTACACGACGGCCGGCCACCTCCAAAAAGCTGGAGGCGCCCTACTGTTTATTGTGGCCGCGCTCGGCTGGTACATGACCTTTATCATCATGGCCGGCGAGATGCGCATGAAGATCAAGCTGCCCGTCGGCGACCTAAGCCACTTTTGGCCGAGCACCGATGTCGACCTGGGCGAGAAGACGGACTAGGAAGAGATGCGATGGGCATTTAAGTTTGATGTGAGAAGTCAGACAGGATCGTTGAACGACAGGCTGATGTCAGCGTAGTCATGGTGTGGAAATGAATGTTGATAATTGCAGTTTCTCCGGTTGTTCTGGTGCCAGATTTACAGCGCTTCTCGGCGTAGGATTTTACGTTATGACCAGGGATCATGCTGCTGTGGGGAATGCCTGTAGTGCGATAAACCCGGATCAAAGCTTTGCTTTCAGTGGCTTTTTGCAGCCCCACTCAGCCTTCCCCCCTCCACAACTTTGTCAAGCAATTGCTGTTGATTGTTTTGCGAGAACAACTTATCGACCCAAATGACAACTAATATGTAATTTATTTCAATTTTGCAAATTTATGCCGTTGCCTTTATTTGACAAATTAATTTTATAACATTTAATTTTTCATCGACATGGGACTGATATTTTTATTTAAATTGTGTTTTCTTTCACAACACAATTTGCAACATACGACAATATTTCACTTCTGTCTCTAGGAAAGACCCTCACATGTTTTTGAGAGAAACGGTTTCTTTAGGAAGACGAAACTACAGAGCGCTGAGTAACGTCTACCCTTTACCATAGAATAGAGATGATGTCAGAGAGCCATTATCAAACCTAACCTGAGGTTGACCGGCGTTGACCTGGGTTGACCTGGCAAGGCAACGGTAGTGAGCGCAACACCGTACCAGTCCGCACGTGATAACAATGGACGCAGCACTTATTACATTTCTGAAGACAGAAGCCATAAATCCCATTCAAATCGTTTATTTTGTTCATAAAAATATGTACAGTTACTGACCAGCAGCAGCCCGCCAACTGCCAAATTCAGTTGGTTTTGGGGACACTCGTGCTGGCCGCATTCTATGTTGTTGCTGCTCTCGAGCAATATGCCAAACTTGTTGGCCGTGGTATGTTCTAGGTCTTTGATCTATGACTTTTGACTCTTTTAACTTTTGACTTTGTAACTTTTATCTATATCCTGTCTGTGAAATTCTGGTATCTGGTATCTGTTGCTGTAGATGTTGATGTTGATGTTGTTGAAAGGTAGTTGTCGCAGTAATTCGAGAAATGTGTTGAGTAGGCAGAAAGCGAGAAGACAGACGAGAGTAGACGCCTACTGAGCCCACTTCATGGCGCCGGGGTGGGCCGGGTCGGGGACGACGTACTTGCACGTCTTCCACGTGGACCACAGCTGGCCCACGAACGAGCGGGTCTCCTTGTGCAGCAGGTTGCCGAGGAGAGGGCGGATGGCGGCGGTGGCCTCCTCCTGCTTGTAAAAGGGAATGCGGGGGAAGAGGTGGTGGACAACATGCGTATCGATGATGCCGTGGAACAGGTGGCGGCCGACCCAGCTAAAGTCGCGGTCGACGGTGGCCAGGGCGCCCTTGACGTAGGTCCAGCTCTCGGCGTCGTAGTGGTGGACGTCGGGGTGGTTGTGGTGCAGATAGGTGATGGCGATAAGCCAGTGGTGAACCCAAATGTACGGCGCAATATACATGAGGAAGACGGTGGACCAGCCGACGTAGGTGGAGGCAAAGTACAGGACGCCGGCCATCAGGATCAGGCCCAGGTCCGACAGGGCAATGTAGACGGCCTCGCTCGGGCGGAAGACGGCGCTGGTCGGCTCAAAGTGGCTGAGGCGGTACCAGGGCGCGTTCTTGCGCTGCTTGCTGTCGTCGCCGGCCGACAGGTTGAACAGCAGGTACATTTGCCAGCCGGCGATCTGGTGGGCGATCAGCTGCAGCATCTGGGCCAGCGGCGCGTCCTCGACGAGCTCGGGGTCCAGCCAGAGCGTGGCAAAGCTGGGCTTCATCTCGCTGGTGGGGGTCGTGCGCGGCACAAAGACCATGTCCTTCTCCATGTGGCCGGTGAAACGGTGGTGGCGGTGGTGCGAGATCTTCCACGAGAAGTACGGCACCATCAGGCTCGAGTGCAGCACCCAGCCGACGACATCGTTGAGCAGCGAGTGCGGCGAGAAGGCGCCGTGGCCGGCCTCGTGGCCCAGGATCCAGACGCCAGTCAGCACCAGGCCCTGGGCGTAGCCGTAGGCAATCCAGGCGGCAGTGCGCAGCAGCGTGCCCTCAATGGCCGGGATGTACTTGAGGGCGGCCCAGCCGAGCGCAAAAGCCATGGCGTAGTCGCGGACGACATAGGCCATGGAGTGCAGCGTCGACGACTCGAAGCAGTGGGCGGGGATGGCATCGCGGATGGTCTTGATGTCGGGGAACTCGGTCGGCGCATTGGCGGCCTTGAAGGTCTTTTCCTGGACCGTCACGGGGCTTGCCCGGCGGCTGGGTTGTCTCGAAGAGACAGACGACGAAACAGCAGACATGGTGGGGGAAGAAAGATGACAAAACAAAAAGAGGCTTGTCGAAGGAGGATGGAGGGGAAAGAGAGGAAAAGACAAGAGAGAGGGAAAGGGGAAAAGAAAAGAAAGGGGAAACCAAAATCAAAACCAAGAAGGCAGACTACGAACAGAAACAGAAATTGTGGGATTGGTCTACACCGCACTTTATTTTCTTCTCCACGGAGACACCTTGCCTTTTTGTGTTTTCCTTTTGTGCCTTCCTTTTTCTGCCAATGCTTGAAGAGATTTTTGTTGGCTTCTGGCCTGGGCTGGTCTGGGCTTCTGGTTCTGGGGTAGTCTCTCGTGCCCCTTGCCGTTCAAGACGGAGCCAAAGCCCGGGTGAAGGCAGAAAAATAAAGGACAAAAAAAGAAGAGCGGGAAAGGAGCAGGAGACGAGAATCACACCAACAGAGACACCGCCAAGCTACGCCTTTTTGCGTCTAACGCTCGAACCGGACGATACCCGGATTCCACAAAAGAAGGCAGGGGCCATGAAAGCAAAAATCTCAGGGTCTTCAGGTCTCAAAGGATTCGTGGTCAAAATGAGAATGGTGAAAGACGACTGGGCGAGAATCAAATCGGGCGGCAAAGGCGCCTTTTTCTTTCACCTTTCGCTTTTTCAAGCAGGCAAAAGACCAGGGAAGACAAGGCCAGGGGCGACACGTACCACGTACCTGGATCTAGCCCTTTCTTCTAGAATCGGAATCAAAGTCAGACGAGCCAAAATGCACGCAAATGAAAGACAGACGGCTGGCGAGAAAAAGAAAAACCGAAGAAAAAGTGTTGGCGATTTCCTATTGTGGAACACGTCCCAACAAATCCCGTGTTTTGACTGGCCAATGCGAGTTTTGAGATGGGTTTAAGATTGCACTAACACGTTTTCAATGGGACCCTGGACCCCTGAGGACGAGACAAAAAAAGTTGAGTGCACTGCGATAACGATAAGAAAAGGAGATGGAAAATTTCTGCTGTCTCAACACGGCAAAGAAGGTAGCCGAGAAGCAGCTCGAGACACGAGCTAGTAGGCACTACGAGCTGCCTAGGGCACCTAGAACGACTCTAAACGGCCCTAGAGGTCCCTGAAAGCGATCTAAACACACCAAAACAGACCTAGATAGACGTTTTGTGGGGCTAGAGGTCACGTGACCCTAGCGCCATAGATTTAGCCCTGCCCGGGAGCCACAGATTCTGGCATTCTCGCCTCCTCTCTATGCAACATTTCTTCTGTGCCTGTGGCCCAACACGTTTTCAGGCGCTTGCGAGATTGCGATTGCGGTGCCGAAGAGGAGAGAAAAGCAAAAAGACTGAAGTCTGATCAACATCTCACTTCTGTTTGGCCAAGGCAACTGTCGGCTTGCATGTGCAAATACACCACGATATGGATGATACGAAGGTCTCCGTTTCTTCGTATCAGTTTGTCGGTTGAATAAAGTACGGTGTGTATTCTCGCTTGTTGACATGCGTTCACATGTGTTGATCTTTTCTGTTTTACCGCCTTTGCAGCGCGGCCCTGCGTCTGTTCTCCACTGAGAAATGGGCCTGCCAATCGCAGACTGCAGGATCTCGCACTGCAGAAAATCACAAAAGAAAAGAAATAAAGAGAAAATCAGAAAATCACGCTGATCACGGTGGACAGCCATTGCGATGCAAAAACCGCAGAAAAACATAAAACTTCGTGTTCTGCATGTGTACGAGAAACAATAATCCGAGTTAAATCATGCATTGTAAGACGTGAGATCTTGGACGCCGCGTGGAAGCCACAACGGCAAGCTGGTGACGTGGGGGTCCGTTGGGTAAATTCAAATTTAAGTTCAAAATTCTGCCAGACATTTCGTGCTCACCGCTTTGTTTCTCTTCCCTTCTGCTCCACATCACATGAAAGCAGCAACGTCAAACTCGCACGTATGATCAAAACGTCCAATCGAACACCACATTGGAAGATTGTATCTTAAGAATATCAAACAACGTACGACATACTTGTACATTATAGACTCTGGCCGAGTTTTTAATATTGTCATCCTTGCGTAAACTGCAACCCATTCTCACGGAAACTCACTACATCTTCACCCTATCAAGATGTGCTCACACCGAATTCAAACACCGGCTGCCACTTGCTCTCTTACACCCTCTTACACGCCAGGAAACGTGCCCGTCGATCTCTCCGTGATGACACCGACGTCCTCCTTGCCAAATGCCGTTGAGTTGCCCTTTTTTCCGTCGGTACTGCCAGCACTGTCATTGAGGTTGATCCGCCGGCCGACCTTATCGTGCTCGGCGTCCCAGGTGGGCAGCTCGTTGACCGGGACTTTGACCAGGTTGTTTGTCTGCGCGCCGTTCTCCAGAAAGACAATCTCTTGGCGCAGACGGTAGCCGCGCAGGGCGGGGACCCAGTAGACCCAGATCCAGTAGTAGATGCCACAGGCGACGACCAGGCCAATGCCCGTAAAAAGATAAGTGGCGTAGAAGAAGCTGACGTCACCGGCGTAGATGCCGCCCTTGGGCGGATACCAGGGCATGACGATCGAGTAGAGGTTGACCAGAATATTGAAGATGGCGGCGATGTGCCAGGCCTTGAAGACGGGCTGAGGAAGGTTGGCACGCGAGCGGCGCCAGCGGACAATGTAAAGGCCGACGCCCATCAGCAGTGCAAAGATGGACGAAGGGTAGATCTTTGTGTCGACAACTGAGCAGGTTAGCTTGTGAGCTCAAAACAATTGTTGATGTATCGACGGCAGACTTACCAAAGTTGAACGCCGAGCCAGCCGGAGGGCCGAGGATCATGAGAATGGTCAGGCCATATGTAACCGAGTACGGGCCGAGCGGCGTACCAAAAGGCTTGGTCGACGACCAGAACCGCGGGAAAGGGAGCACGCCCTGCCGGCCACATTCACGGATTACGCGTGACTGGCCGAGGAGGACGGCCACCAAGTTGCCGAAAGAGCTCAGGGCGATCAACACGTTCAGACCTCTGACAGCCTTGCTGTCGCCAAAGACGGCCTTGAAGAACAGACTGGCGGCGACCTGGCTGGACGTGACGAGCTGGGCCTTGGGGACGGCCGCAAAGTAGGCAATGTTGGCAAAGATGTAGAGGATGGCCACGATAAAGAGGGCAATGAAGCCGTTCCTTCTCAACTGCTTGATGGGAGTGTTGATCTCGTTGACGACATTAAAGGCGTTGGCATACCCAGAGTACGAGAAAATGATCTTGTACAACGCATTGGTCACGCCATAGGCAGTCGCCGTACCCTCGAACGGCTTGATAAAGTTGACATGCGGGTCAGGAACGCGAGTATGGCCGCCGAGAACAACAAGGCCGGTGATGGCAATGAAGGTGAGCGTGATGACCTTGACGATGCCAATGGCGTTGGACAAATAGTACGACGTTTTCGTATGGAAAGCGACCACTGGAGGGGTTAGAGGGAGCCGGTTTGTTTGAGTTGAGGAGAGATACGTACAAAGGAAGGCAACAGAGTAACCGGCCAGGGCAACGCCCTTGAGCTGCCAGTTGGTCGGCGTGTGCCCGTTGGCCCGGAACAGATACTGCGCCAGCACGAGCGAGTTGCTGCTGCTGAACGAGAGCACAACTGTCTGAAAGGCAAAGGCCACAGGGAACAAAAAGCGAGGACGCGGATATGCCTGTTCGAGGTAGACCGTCTCGGCGCCGGACCGGTTGGGGAAATACGCAGCAAACTCCAGGTACACCGCCAGCGATGACAGCGACAAGAAGAATCCGATGACCCAGAAGATCATGCTCAGTCCGACCGAGCCGGTGCCGCTGAGGATCGAGGAGGCTAAACAGTTAGAGTCTGTGATAATAATGGAAGATTCTTCTGGACAGGAAACTCACGTGTCGAGTAGACACCGGTGCCGATCATCATTGAGACGTTGAGGAAGATGATCGTGACGGGCCCGACCGAGTAGCCGAGCGGCGAGTGCTGCTCGACGGGCGCGCCCGTGGCCTCCTGGTACGACGGCAGCGAGTTGTTGCCGCCTTTTTCGTGGATGTAAGTGAGATTGCCATCAGTGATCTCGTCGGGGCCGCTGCTGTCGCCCGAATCGACGTTGTTGTTTTTCGCGGCGTCATTTCCGCTGTTGAAGCGGCTGACCGCTCCCCGGAAAAAGGAAGCCATGACTCGACGATGGAAGAGCCAGTATCAGAAAGACAAATGTAAGACGGGGGAATTATAAGAGTATGAAGGGATAGAGAGGTAAATGTGTGGTCTAGATCATGCAAAGGATATAAATAAATAGGTAGCTTGCGTGAATGGGTGCCGACAGCAACGGAGATGATCGTCACATTGATACTTCCGGCTCATTTATATTGTTTTATTTGCACTACCACCTCACTTGCCTGCCCAGAAACAACACTGAACAACAGGAAACAACAGGTTTTGCGTGCGTGGGGCTGAAAGAATTACCCAAGAATTATGTCGATGACGGCACACATGGCAGTGATGGCATGCCGACTGCATCTGCGGCCGGAAAGGGTCCATCCTATTCTGTCCGTATTTGGGGACGAAAAGGAGACAAAAGAGACGAAAGTTCGAGAAAAGGTTGACCGTCGGCGTGGTACGTGGGGGCAGTTCTTGTCTTGCCACGCACTGAATGCATATCAATGTCCCAAACAGGACGTTCTGTCCTTGTGCAAGAGGTTGCACGAAATTATTGGCATCGATAACATCATGCTGTTGGGGGAGGTGTGCAGAAAGACAAACGAGAAATGGGCGAGACAGGGAAGCAGGCAAGACAGGGAAAGAGGAAGGGCAGGGTAGACAAACTGGATCAACGTACAGGAGGTCATGTCTTGGTAGCACGTTGTAGTTACATGGTCGGTCTACTTTCTGTCGATCTGGGCATGGGAGACGGAGTACTCCGTGCGTTCATACGACTGTGACTGTTGCAACAGAGTCTGATAGTCTCTCCACATACATAAAAGTAGTACTATCTAGTATCCACTATACACTGCTCGGAGAAGACCCCGGAGTCGACTCCTCGGCCGGTTGTGTTTGGCCCGATCTAGTATGTCGTTGCTCGAGGTGTGTTCCCTTTACCTTTTCCTTCTTTTTCCAGTTCGTGGGGAAGGCCATAAACACAACGCCCCAAGCTCTGGCGATCCCTCCAGCCCTTGGCTCTGTGACGACTGCAACATCCCGCGCACGCGCAACCGCAACAACAGAAGGCGTGCTCCGTGCTTCTCGACCAATCAGCGCGAGGAGCGTCGATCTCCGGTCCGTGACCTCTCGCCAAGAGACAGAAACAGAAACAAAATGCCCGGCAGGCATTATTTCTACTTTGTAAACACAGAATTGTCCGATAAATGATTTGGATGCATTTGTCACGTATGCGAGACGGTGGGTTTCTCACAGCCCGGTATTCGGGTTAGTCTCATTAAAACATGTCTGGCAAGTCTTACAGCCAAATTGCGCTTCATATATTGATGTTTTATTACCACACGAATGGTCTTATGGTTATTGGTGTAATTTTACATCACACAGTCTGAAAATTAATATGACCCTGCCGGTGCGGCTGCAGTCTTCTTTTCTCCCTTACTCGCACTCCGCACTGTTGGAACCAGTGGAAATACCGAGTTCTCGGGCGTCACATCTTTGTAAAGCTGGTCCCAACGGTCTTTCAGAGCCGGCGCTGTAGGCCATGCATTTTCTGGGTCACGGAGCCAGAGGCGTACCAAGTGGCGTCTTTTGCCATTAGTAAACGATCACGATATTACATGGGACATATGTGACCTAAACTTACTGCTTCTCGGGGGAATCCGTAAACCCTCCTCTGGCGTGGAAGATGCTCAGGTTGTTGACATACTGAATGTCTCCCTGGTGGAAGTGGAGTGCCACGGCATTTTTCTCAGCAGTAAAATGCACTGCATCGAGAGCCTCGGCCTGTGCTTCGGTGATGGCAGGAATATCAGACGATCGGGGAAGGCCCCAGTAGCCGGTAAACGACCGCCGTGCGTACTGGATCACAAGCCGGCCACTGTCATCGGGAACTTTGTGAAGGAGCGGCCGTGAAACAAATTTTGAAGCTGTTTTGCCGAACCCGTCAAAATCCCACGGCTCAGCCAGTGTCCTGACCAAATCGGGCCGTGTCTTGGCCAGCTCGTTGTACACCTTGTAGCTGCTCGACAGATAGCTCTCGCCGCCGTGGGCCGACTCTTGGAGTGCAAACAGGGCAATCACGTCACCGGCGTCCGTGTGAAAAACTTGCTTCTCGGTGGTGTACGCCGGGGCACCAATACTCGCGGCATCCACTGTGGCCGTTAGGTCCTTGATGTGAGCCAGCACGACATCGGCTGGCTTGCCGTCAAACTGCGAGTCTTGCCGGCCACGGACAGGTGCCACGTGGGCCGAGATGCCGGCATAGAGAATTACGTTCTCCTCAATTGTGTGTTCAGCTACTGGCACCCCCCTGACGACCTTGAAGCCATGACCGTGATGCACTTCACGGCTGACGTCCCGTAGAGTGGCGTGCAGCCTGGGCAGCGGGAACGTCTCCTGGCTGATGAAGCCGAGGGACAAATTGAGGGCTGATATGTTAGGGTGGTTTTAAGAATATATCGCTTTGAAGACGACTGAACTCACATTTAAAGTGGGCTAGAGCGCTGCGAAGCTCAGCAATATCCTCCTCGGTCAACACATAGTTCCAGTCGTACTTTGTCTTCTCCAAACTCTCAGGGTCCCAGACCAGCTCCGACTCAAGTTGTCGGGGGAAGCCTGCAGGCAGTTCGTGGCTGAGCTGTTCTGTTTCGACGCGGCGCTTGGAACGTGCGGTGAACTTGGCAAAGTCGGGCGTGTAGCCAATATCTGGCTGGCCAGGTGGACCGGCGATGGCGACGGCAGCGGTCATTTTGACGGGCGCCGTTGATGTTTTGCTTTTGTTTGTTTTGAGTTGATGATGATTATTTGTTTATTGATTCTTGTCCAATTCATTTAAATTTAAGATGTCCTTTCGTTATACTTATTTACCAACGTTTGAGATGAAATATGCCATGTCTCGAGACTGTGGTAAGGACCTTTGTAAATCCTGGTTTCGTTTTCGTCGATGGACGTGTAAGTCAAGATTGCCACTAATGATGTGCCGATAGCGTGATGCGGGGCCTGTCCTTTTGCTCTGGTCGTGGTCGGCACGCCATCAGCGTTGCGCACGTCGCAATAATACGAAGACGCAAAGAGCACTACCCGGTCATCTTGTGGAAAACCATTTGTAAAATAAAAATATCATTCGCGGACGAGTTCCTGTTGAGACGAAACTGCTGAATAAACATGTCCAGTCCGCCCTGGAATCTGTTACTGATTAGACCCCATATTCCGGACTGGTGTCGAATGTTGTTCACCCGCTAAATTTTAGTGACTTGTGGCCTGGCGCACGCCTTCAGCCTCACCCGTGGCGCTTATGGCTTGGCTTTAAAACATTGGACGGAGTCAAAAGGAACGGCAAACAACTTCAAGCATGAAAAGAACACGCTTTGAATTTAATGCTTCTGCGATCAGGGTATCTTCTATGGACGCTTAAAGTTCTTCTAATATAATATGTATGTCATAAAACAGGCTCCTCGCATCTCCCTCAATCCCAGATCCAGCTGATCCACACGAGCCATTTGCTGTACTTTGTGACGGGTTCTTCCTCGTACTGGGTGACCTGCTCGAGGGCTTCGACGAGGGGCACATTCTCAAGCTTGACGACTTTTGTCTTCTTGTAAAACTTCCAGAAAGCAAAAGCAATAAGGACCAGTGGGATGTCGAGGTAGGCCGACACAAAGGTGGCCGGGTCCCAGTTGCCCTTTATGAAGACGGTAAAGCCGCCCGTCAGTAAAATGAGAACACACATGACCAGACCAATCCACGAGCTGACGACAGTCCACGAGTTGTACCAGGGCAGGCGCTGGGCTGGGATGCCCTGTAGCCTAAAAGCCTTGCGCAGGCGGATGTGGTTGATGAGGATGGTGATCCAGCTGACGAGGACGCCGGCGGCCGTCAGATCGACGAGCCACCAAAAGACGTTGAGGGCGCTGTTAGACAGGGTCATAAAACTGAGGAACATGAAGATGGTGAACAAGCCGACGGCAACATAGGGCGTGCCCCAGCGTGTGGTTCTCAAAAAGATGCGCGGGCCCTGTTTCTTAAGGGCCAGGCCGTAGAGGACGCGCGTGCCAGAAAGCAGAGCTTGGTTCGAGGATGACCAAGCCGAAGTGATGACGACAGCGTTGACGACCGACGGAATGGCGGGAAGACCGGCGGCCGAGGCGGCAATGACAAAAGGACTCTGAGCAGCGGTGCCAGACTCGTCGTTCAGACGGTCGTCGTCGCTGGCCACGAGCATGCCGACGATCAGGACGGCCAGGACGTAAAAGACGGCAATCCGCGCAAAGACGCGCTTGCAGGCTCTTGGGATAGCCCGTTGGGGACTGCGCGTCTCGGCGGCCGCCATGGCCAGCGACTCAACACCGGCAAACGAGAACACGGCGCCCGTCATGACGGCCCAGTAGCCCAGGAAGCGGCCCCAGGCGCCGGTGGCAATGTACTCGACAAACGGGCCGGGGTTCTTCCAGTAGTAGAAGCCGATACGCGGCGTGCCGGGAACGCCGCCGAGGTCGACAACCAGGCCGAGGATGATCAGAAAGACGACCAGAAGGATCTTGAGGAAGGCAAAGAAGAACTCTACCTCGCCAAAGACGCGAATCTTTGCAAAGCCGACAATGTTGGTCAGCAGGATAAACACGCAAATCCACAGCGCTGGGCTAATGTCCGTCCAGAACTGGAACAGCACGCAAATCGCCGTGATCTCGGTGGGGATCGACAGCAGGTTGCCATACACCAAGTTCCAGCCAACGGCGAAGCCCCAGGCCGGATCGATCAAGACCTCGGCGTGCCGCACAAACGAGCCCGTGACCGGGTAGAGCGCGGCCGTCTCGCCAAGCGCAAACTGCACGGCGCAAACGACCAGACCGACTGTGCCATAACCTAAGAGAGCGCCCAGAGGACCAGCTTCTTGGACAGCGCCACCGAGACCCAGGAAAAGACCCGTGCCGATGGCGCCGGCAATGCCCAGCATCGACAGGTGGCGCTGGTGCAGCCCGCGCTTGAGGTCGCGGTCTTCTGCCGTTGTGACCAGCCCATCGTCGTTGTCGCCGCTATCGTCAATCACGTAGTTGCCCGCGTTGTCGGGGTAGGCTTCGACGACGGCGGGGTCTTTGCCGTAGGTGCGGTACGGCACCACGCGTTCGGACGCCATGAGGAGGGGGGTTGTGGAGGAGGAGGGATCGGCGTCGAGATAAGAGTCGGATTCGGCGTCGACGTTGTGTGTGGAGGGAGAGGGAGGAGAATGAAAATTCTGGTCGCTCCTCGTGTCCGCAGACGCTGAGTTATGGGAGCTGTCCATGGACGCGACGAAGAAAAAAGAACGTCGAAAAAAAAAAGTCCAATAAAAAGGGCCTTGTGAAAAAAATTACCTAAAACACGACGAACAAAAGGCTGGTGGCAAAGGAGCCATGTGCTTGTGGAGGTGAGACTTGAGGTGAAAGTACTTTTCATAAGATGCCTGCTGTTGTTTGCGCAGTTTGTGCGGCTTCGGCGCTAGTGGGGACCTGAAAAAACGTCATTTTGGTGCTGAAGCACGCTGTTCTCTACAGTGGGCTCAGAAGGATTTCTGTGGGCTCTCTGTGGGCGCGGTCTCGGCCGACGGAGCATTTTTAGCGCCTCCACTGACAGCACGGACAACCCCTAAATAGGCAGGTGTTCATCACCAAAACTCGCAAAATACCCAAAAGACACGCGGTGAACGATAGCACAACTGATAACGATAAGAAAAGGCAGACTTCACGATGATGAAAAGGAAAGGCAGAAAAGTGCATCGATGTTTTGTTGATCATCAGCATTTACGGAATGAGCTCAAGTTCAAAAATGTATGTTTGAATTGTCGACAGTCGTAGACATAGTACGGCAATTCGATTCTGATGCGCCGCGCATCCAACAAGCACACAGTGGCATTCTATCACTAAGCGGCGCAAATCTAAGGACATCAAAGAGTAATCATGAATCATGATGTAATATGTGTGTTGTGATGCGATAAGCTCAAATCACACGCAAAATGTTTTGATTCTGATGTTCAACTGAGGGTGAGCAGTTTTCCTAAATTCTTCCGGGGCATTTTAGACCCCTTGACATTTTGAACTTTTTTTCTTTTTTTTCTTCGGAAAGAAATGTGATTTAGAAAAAGCATGAGAGGAAAAATCCAAACGAAAAAAAAAAAGAGGATGGGTATGGAACATGGGAAAATATTAAGGACAAGGACCAAATAGACACTCATGACAAAGCATTGATTTCTATACACCACAAGGTGAGCTCATCCCAATTTTATTTACGCTTCTATCAAGTCATATAAATACATCGCACACCATGCAAAAGCAACACCTCACACTCCCTACATAGCCACCACACGGCGCTCAAAACGGGGAATCTTCTTAGTAAAAGCGGCCGGGTCGTCGCGGGCACCGTCTTTCCAGTACTCATACTCGATCCAGGCATTCTCGGGCATCTGCTCCTCCATGGCGGCCATCCACTTGCCGAGCTCGGGACTCAGCGGGACAACCCCCGTCTCCAAAACATACTGGTCCCACAGTTTGATGAGCTCCTGGAGACGCTCAGGTTCTTGCTCGGCCAGATCGTGGATCTCGCCGGGGTCCTTGGCGAGGTTATACAGCTGCCACTTCTCGGTGCCCTTGGGCTTGGGGATAAAGACAATCTTCCAGTCGCCCTTGCGCACGGCGGCGCGGCCGCAGGTCTCCCAGCCGTGGATAAAGTCCTTGTCGTGGATGCGCTCGGACGTGCTGGATAGATACGGCACCATGGACTTGCCGCGCATGCCGACAATCTCACGGCCCTGGTAGGTCGGGGCGGGGTGTTGGACGCCGGCCATGTCGAGGATGGTAGGGACGATGTCCATGACGGTGGCGAACTGGTGCGTGATGCTGCCGGGGTCGGCCGTGCCAGCCGCGGAGTTCCAAGACGAGCCGACAGGGGGCTTCATCAGGAAGGGCACGCGCACGCCGCCTTCTGTCGTGTAGGCCTTGTACAGCCGGCTGGGCGCGGTGGCAGCCTGGGCCCAGCGCGGGCCGTACCAGATAAACGAGTCGCCGTTGCCGAGGTTGTCGATGTGGTTGTTGTAGTACTTCTGCAGGTGGCCGATCATGCTGCTCTGCACAATCGGGTACGCCTCGTAGGCCGCGCCCTCGGCGCCGTTGTCCGACAGGAAGCACACAAAAGTGTTGTCCAGCTCGCCCGTCTCCTCGAGGTAGTCGACGACTTTGCCGACGTTAATGTCGATGCACTCGACCATGGCCGCAAAGACCTCCATCGCACGACACGAGTTGGCGCGCTCTTCATCCGTCAGATCGGCCCACTCTTTGACCTCGTCGGCGACAACGGGATGCGGCTCGACGTCCTTGGGGACCATGCCCAGCTTCTTCAGGTTCTCGAGGCGCTTCAGTCTCAGCGCGTCGGGGCCATCATCGTACACGCCGCGGTACTTTTTGACAAGCTCCGGCGGTGCCTGTAGCGGCCAATGCGGTGCAGTGAAGGGAAGATAGCCGAAGAAGGGTTTTGTGTCTTCACCATCATTCTCCTTGGCGGCCTGTCTGTCCTTCAAGTACTGTAGCATCTTGTCGCCGTAGCCGTTGGACGAGTACCAGTCGTCCGGCAGCTTGCGCACATACTGCCCGTCCTCGCTGTGCAGCGCAATAAAGCTCATCGTCATGAATTCCGGCGTCGTGTCCTGGTCCTGCAGCTGCGGCTCGTACGCATAGTGGTTGCTGCACGCCGGCAGGTGCGCAAAGCTGCGCGTGAAGCCGCGCGCCTTGGGGCTGTGCTCGGGCGTCAGGCCCAAGTGCCACTTGCCCGCCATCAGCGTCTCGTAGCCGGCGTCCCGCAGAATCTCGGGCACAGCCGCCACGCGCTCATTTAAATAGCCCTCGTAGCCGGGCATGCCGCGCTGCACGGCCGTCGACATGGTGCCATTGGGGTCATTCTGGCCCGAAATGTTGGTCCACTCAATCAAGTTGCCCAGACCGGCAATGTGGTGGTCGGTGCCCGTCATGATCATGGCCCGCGACGGCGAGCAGGCGGCGGCCGCGTGGAAGTCTGTGAACCGGATGCCATTGCGGGCCAGCTTGTCGAGGTTGGGCGTGTTGATCTCGCCGCCAAACGAGCCGATGTCCGAGAAGCCCAGGTCGTCGGCCACAATCACGAGGAAGTTGGGGCGTTTGGCAGACATTGTGTGATGAGCGGTGTTGTTTTGTTGTGACGGATGGTACGGGAGAGGTCGCGAGAGGGATGCCTGTTCTGAATTGGGAAGATTGGGACAAGGGTCGGAGATGTTTTTCATCCAGGACCGAATGCAGATGTCGCCATTTCAGCTTTTCGACGGGCCTTTCTATATACGCACTGGTCATCTCTGGGAAGCGACGTCGGACAAGTGTTCACTGTCGCATGTCTCCAACATCATCGTGCGGAGATGGGTCGTTGTGACCCACGGGCAGCACTAACACAGCACACGAGTCGCCAAGTCGTCGACAGCGGCCGAGTCCCGAGTGACGTCGGGAGTCGGAAAACGGGAAGCGGGCATACCCGTGTGTGGTTGGCTGTATTTGGCAGGAGTGTGTTAGTGCGCCCCACTTTGTAAGCTTTGGGCGGGTCACCCTCTACCACAAAGACTGGAAAAGACTTCCCCCACGAGCTAGACGTCTCCTCTCTCTCGCAATTTGGACTGTATCGACGACCCGGGGTGACGCATTCGATGCTCTGATTTGAGGAGCCTGTGATGTCGCGAGGTCAGGGGCCAAGCACGTCTTAATGGGGACATTGTTAGAAATCGAACAAGTCCAAGGCTGCTTCCTTCCATCAGTCTTTTCATCCAGTGTATATAACAGGACGCAAGATCATCTCTGATCTTCGTTCTTGACCCTTCACAACCATCGACTTGTCGACCATCACTTCTTTTGTTTTCATTTTCTTTTGATCACTGACACTCGACTACGCTTTCTTCCACGATGAAGAGCACAACACTCGGCCAGATCAGGGCCTACTGGCTCGGCAGCGTGGTGTGCATGGGCGGCTTCCTGTTTGGCTATGACAGCGGCATGTAAGTTTGAAGATTCCTGTTTGCTTTTTTTTCACGTTCTGTGCCATCTCTGGCAATTGCCGTTGATGCATCATTTATCCAAAATCCGGGGTACAACAAATGCTAACGATTGGACAGTGTTGGTACGTAGACAATAGGAAATACAGCGGAGAGGGAAGGTGCTATCTACCGTGGCGTGGGTCGCCGTCAGATCCATCTTCTTATCGTTGATACAGCGTCCCCAGAATGTCGTCTTGTCCCCACTTGCAACGTCTTCTAACACTCTCTTTCTAGGCGGCGTCCTCACATTCAAATCTTTCGAAAATGACTACCGATACACGGCTGCCCAGGCGACGCGCACCAACTCGCTCGCCGTCGGCCTGCAGCAGCTCGGCGCCTTCGTGGCCTGTTTCCTGGCTTGGCCGCTGACCGACTGGCTCGGCCGCAAGAAAACGCTGATGCTGGCCTCGCTTGTTTTCTGCATTGGTGCCCTTATCCAGACGATCAACACGCACTCGCTGCCGGCCTTTTATGTCGCTCGTGTCATTGCTGGCCTGGGTCTCGGTGCGGCCACGGTCGTTGTGCCAACATTCAGCAGTGAAATGTCGCCCAAGGAACTGCGCGGCCGTATCGGCTCGTTCTTCCAGTGGTTCTACACCTTTGGCATTTTTACTTCCTACTGGATCGACTACGGCGTGTCGCTGCACATGGGTCCGCACGACTCCAAGCAGTGGCAGATTCCCGTGGGACTGCAGCTGCTGCCGGCCGGTCTGCTCGGCCTCGGCATGTTCACGCTCAAAGAATCGACGCGCTGGCTGACCAAGAAGGGCCGCCACGAGGAGGCCTGGGAGAGTCTGAAGTGGGTCCGCGGCGGTGACTCGGAGGAAGTCAAGCTCGAGATGGAGGAGATCCGTGTTGGTGTGGAGAACGAGGCCCGCGCCACCGAGGGATTCGAACTCAAGGAGCTGCTGCAGCGTGACAACTTCAAGCGCATCTTTACTGCTTTTGCCATCTTCACGGCCCAGCAGTCGACCGGCGCCACAGCCTTTGCTTACTATGGCCCGCAGTACTTTAAGCTTCTCGTCGGCAGCGGCACCAAGGATCTGCTGCTGACCGCCATCTTTGGCGCCATCAAGGTCGTGGCCTGTGGTATTTTTGTCATCTTTGTCTCGGAGCGCGTTGGTCGCCGGCACATGCTGATCGGCGGCGCTGCTCTGATGGCGGCCTGCCAGATCACCACGGCCATTGTCGTCAAGACGATTCCGCCGCCCGAGGAGGGTAATGTCACGTCGTCGGGTATTGGCACTGTCGCCCTCATCTATATCTTCGTCATCATCTACAACTTTTCCTGGGGTCCTCTGCCGTGGCCCTATGTCTCCGAGATTTTCCCCGCTCGCATCCGCGAGCCCGGTATTGCCGTCGGTGTCGGCTCCCAATGGCTGTTCAACTTTGTCTTTTCCCTGACCACGCCCTACATGATGAAGAGCATGGGCGGCTGGGGCGTGTTCTTGCTCTGGGGCATTTTCGATGCCATCATTGCCATCCTGTCCTTCTTCTTCCTGCGCGAGACCAAGGGCCTGTCCCTCGAGACCATTGCTCACCAGGAGTTCCGCAAGAACGCCGACGCTCGCCTGGTCCACGAGGTCGAGGATGCCGACGGTAAGGCTTCACCAAAGCTGTAAGATGTTTTAGGGTGGAGGGTATTAGTGGAAACTAGTAATACTGCAACAAGCTGGATCATGGCACTGAGGTACCAGTAATCCAACACGAATTCAATATTAATTTGTTGTGTTCTAATAAGATTGTTCCTTTGCATGTTTCGTATTGCCGTGACTTGATAAAGATCGCAGTGTAAAATGTGTAAATTCATAAACATTTCCACGAATTATATCGTTCTTATGTACATTGCTCTAGAACATCTGCTGCTCGTCCATCCCAACAATACTGCCTTGTGGCACGGGATTTCCATATGTTCCCAGCATGTCAGACCACAAGCCAAAGTCGAACCCTGGACCGTCACCCATCAGGTCGCTGAACAATGGCGGAAAGTCAAAGGTGGTGACTGTGACATCGGCCATTTCTGTGGTGACGTTGTTTGTAGCATCCGTCCAGTACTCGGCGACCTGTGCACTGTCCATATTCTGCTGTTGATGATTTTGGACATCTGCCTGTTGTTGTGGCCAATTTGGCGGCATTGCTGGTGGTACATTGTTGACTTGCACCGGTTGTTCTGTGATTGGAACATCAGATGCCGTCGGTCGTGGTGCTCCTTCAGTGACGGCCTCTCGACTGTCATCGACAAAATCCGACCTCAACAGCAGGCTGTGAATGGCCAGAAACTGGCGCGATCCGGCTTCTTTTGTCACGCCAGGTGGCACATGGATGCCCCGGTGGGCACTAAACACAGACTCGCTGTCGTTGTACATGGGCGACGACCGAAGCAGACGACGGTAGCGAGCGACCAGCCGAGTAAGGTCGTCACGCATTGGTTGCACGGCCACAGAGAAAGCAAACCGGCGTGTCAACGTATCCAAGACGTCCTGTGCTTTTGTAATGGCAATCCTGACGGCCGACGTATCCGCTGTCGACCGTTTCCCGCGGGCCTTGTCGTAGGTGCTACCGAACAGCAAGAAGCGCGTTGCCTGATAAGCACAGACAGCGGCGTCCCAGTCCAAAGGCTGGGCCGGGTCGGCGTGCTGGTCGTAGTCGGCTAGAACGCAGAGCACCTGCCTCGCATTCTGGATGCTGCGGCCGCCCATCAGGGTGACGTCGGCCGGCTTGATCTCGTCGATGCAGCTCTGGGCGGCCGTGTCTGGGTGGCCCCTTAAAAAGCTGCGGTAGAGATCGCAGTGGCATTGGTAGTAGGACATGTGGAGCATGGCGTATTGTGGCGACCAGGCAAAGCTTTCGGGCTCGGCGGGCGGGTACCGGTCTTGGGGTGCCATTTGGAGGGAGAGTCGCTGCAGCTGGCTCTGGATCTGGTCGAGGGTCGTAAAGAGGTTGGAGATGTTCATGTCTCTGCCGTAGATCTGTCGATTGAATCTGGAATTGTTAGCTATGAACAGATACAACAAGTCGATCCAAAGGGAAATACTTCATGATGTTTCGCCGCACAAGGGCAAGCTTGACGAAAAGGCCTCGTGGGCCGATGGATGATGGTTCGAGTCCTAGACCGGGTAGAAGGTACCCCGTGTTGGTGGCAGGACTTGCCTCGTTGGCAAAGTTGTTGTCTTCCCGTGGAAGCTGTAGGTAGATAATGTCGGGATGAGACAGCTCAAATTCTCGAAGACCCGAGCAGAACACCTCTTCGAGAAAGTAGAGTGACCAAAAGGTACGACGACGGACCTCTTGGGCAACAGGACTCAGGTCATGGTGCTCATAATTCAGACGGAGAGCGGCAGCAAGGCGTGCTGCCAGGCCGGACAGCATGAATGCCCGACTGAACCCTCCGGACTCTGCACGGTAGCGGATCACCAACAGTAGAGCCTGGAGATGGAAAATGGACGGGTGACTAAGGCCGTCAAAGACAAGAGTCTCGCTTGCCTGGGCCCAGCTGTCTCGTTTCTCGGCACACCGGCCCATGAACAGCGCTGTGATGGCACAGAGGGCGGCCTTGAGGGCCGGGTTGATGGAGCGTTCTCGGCATCGTTGGACAACCGTTGACTGGTGCAGAAAGCCGTAGGCCGGTAGTGCGTGGAGGTACTTGAAGTACTGGTCGACCAGCTCGGCCTCCAACTTGCCGTCAATAACAAGAGAGGAGGCGGCCGGTGATGCAACGGGAATGACGGGCTGGGCTGGAGATGTCGAATGAGCGGCCATGATGGGGGCATGTGAAGTGTTGTTATTGTTTGTGATTGGTGCCAGAGGAGGCGACGAGTTCGAGCTGGAACCAGGACCAGGACCCGCTACAAGATCTGCTCCATCCAGAGCATGTCCCTCGGCAGACGGATCCCGGGCTGGCGGTCGAGGCACAATCGGCACAGAGCCGCGTTGATTTTGCCAGTTGGCTACAGCTGTTGGTGATGTTCTCGCCTCCTTCTTCCGTGATGTGGCTGCACCCCTTGCCATACTGCTGCGCGTCGTGTTCCGGAAAACGCCTTGCACAGAAGCATATGCACATGGCTGGTGCCGCCTCACACACTCTGCACATTCAGGTGTCTCGCCCGAACAGCGGATCTTGCGCGTCCGGCACCGCACACACGCCAGCGAGCTACGGTACTTGGGCGGCAACTCGACGGCGGCACTCGACGCCCGGGAGGCCGCACCGTCGGCGCGGCTGGAAAACGAGCACACAAGCCGGAGGCGGGTGCACGTAGCACACGAAGGCTGGGCGCCATCACAGCGGACCTACAAAATGAGGGTTTGGTATGAGCTGCTTGCAGGCGTTGTGATCGCCAGGGGAAGAAAACATGGGACTCGGGAACGCACCTTTCTGACGCGGCATTGCACACACACAGTCTTCATGATTGCCTGTGTGGGTCGAGGGTCGAGTGTCGAGAAGGAAGGAGGGGAAGCAGCCGGCCGGGTCTGGGGTAAAAGGGACAAGAAATGCGGGATGGAAGGGGACGACGGGGAACGCGGAGGTGCACGACGACACAGCGTGCGCGACGCCCGATTTCCGTGAATGACAGAGACCAAAAAGAAATTCAAAATCCGGGGAAGCTCTGTCGACACGACGTCGACAGTGTCTTTATGTGTCTGGCTTTTTGAGGATTACGCTTCGCTTGCCGAGTTGGGGTCTGGGGTACGCCACGTGAAGTGAGCATAATGTTGCTAATTTCTGGCACTTTTTACGCGATGGTGCTCCAGGGGAATGATTCGAGCGTTTCTTCTCCAGCGAGTTGGAAGGAAGTGGAGCCAATATGGACACAAGCGGCCAATGGTTGATGGCGTGCTCCGAAAGCCGGGCGAGAAGGAAACCCCTCCGGCGGAGGTCCACTAAACGTTAGCGCATCTCACACCTGGGACTTGAACAGTCAATTGGGCTAGCCCGGCATCTGCAACGGTCACCTGTCACGGTGAACTAGCATCGAAAAGTACAAAACACAAGTCGTGTAATACGAGGCGAGAAAAGAGGACCTTATCAATGCTCGGAGGAGGTTGGAGATTGGTATTTATGGACCGAGCGTTATCGGCGTTTTGTTTTTATTGATTTTGGTAGAAATCGCGACGGTGAACGGCGTCTAGAAATTAAGTGCCACATCACGGGGGCCATCAAACTAATAAACTCGACAAGAAAATGGATTGTCTTTTATCAGGTAAGGATCCTTTATGTTGCAAGTGGATTAAGTTGAGTAAAGTGTTAATCGGGTGGGATTAGAAAATAAGTTATAAGACGGCTTCACGTCCTTGAATCGACCGTATGCGCAAAGGCGATCATGCTCGCGTTCTCCACGGCTGGTTCATTGGATAACGTCTCCAACATGTGCCTGTTTACTCAGCCGCGCGGCTCTCGTGCATCTGCACCGCAGCCTTCTCCTCACGGTCAAGATCGTCACGGACAACGTCGCCCTGCACGCCCTGCAGCTTGCGGGCCACCTCGTCGGTCATCTTGTCGTCCATGTTGGGTACGAACCAGGCGGCAATGATGGCACATCCGCCGAACGCAATGGTAGCCAGGTAGACAATCCTGAACGAGTGGCTGTAGGCCGTCTGGAGTCCGGTGGCGGCGGCGGCCAAAACGGTCGAGTTGGCGCCAGGGATGGCCGCGAGGGCGGTCTCGTTGCTGGAGGTAAAGGCGGTCAGGAACGCCGGCAGCGAGCTCTCGGGCAGGCCGCTATCAAGAACGGCAGCGGAGACGTCCTTGGGGGTGTATTCTGTGAGTTTGTTGTCGAGCTGTGGATGGTTAGCATATGTCATGGACTGGCACATATGAAGAATTAAAAGGGTGTCGTGGTGAGCTTACGATGGTAACGTAGATGGCAGCTATTCAGTCAGTACGTGATTTTCAACAGTCGTGGACGGATATCATGGAAGAACTTACTAGCAAGAGACCCGCCAGCAGCACGGACAGAGCTGAGAACACCAGTGGCAAGACCAATATCCTCGGCGGCACAGGCCATGGGCGCACAAGTCAACGTGACCAGTTCGACATCTGTCAATCAGTACATGTCTCTAAATTTAAACAGTGGAAGCTGTGGTACTTACACCCCACGAAGAAGGAACCGATAAAGGTGCCGGCAATGGCAATGTTGCGGCCCGACGTCGTGACAGCTGCCAGCATGCCGATAAAGGCCGTGACGAAGCACTCGCAGACGACCAGCTGCCAGCGCTGCTTGCCGATGCGCTTGGTCGTGGCGCCGGCGACAACCTGGCCAAGGACGGTGCCGGCACCGATGGTGCACGACAGCCAGCCGATCTCGATGGAGTCAGTGGTAAAAAGGGCAGAGATCTCGGTCGGCCAGATGACGTTGATGGAGTAGTAGATCATGGAACAGACGGTGGCACAGAGGACAAGCGACACGTATTTTCCGTTAAACAGCGACATGGGAATGAGGGGGTGCGAGAGCGGCATGTATGTTTCTGGACGCCGGAAGGTTAGCAAGATGGATGATTGATTATCGAGGAAAGGCAAAAGAGGATGACCCACCATACAAGGCAAAGGCCACCAGACTCAGAGCGCCCACGACAATCGTGGCAATCACCTTGGCCGACTTCCACGGGTACGACTGGCCGCCCCAGCTGAGGCCGAGCAGCAGCAGGACTAGGCCCGCCGTGAACAGGACCAGGCCGCCGTAGTCGAGGCGCTTGAGCTCGTGCAGCTTGGAGCGCTTGCTGTGCAGCGTGTTGAAGCGCGGCGGGTGGTAGAACAGCACATACAGCACCACGGCAATGGCGCTCGTGATCAGGTTGATGTAGTAGCACCAGCGCCAGCCCAGCTTGGTGTTTTGCGCCAGAAGCCGAGCAAAAATGGTGCCAAAGGCTGAGATGGGCAGGCAGCACAGAAAGACAAAACCGTTGACGTGGGCTCGGCGCTTGAAGGGCACCAGTTCGCCCAAAACAATGGGGAAAGCCAGCTGGAACGTGGCCGCAAAGCCGGTAAGACAACCCGACGCAACCATCTGGTTGATGCTCTGGGCCGTGGCGCCCAGGATGCTGGCAATCACGGCAAATAGGTTGCCCACGACAAAGAACCAGCGGCGGCCAAAGATATCAGACAGACGGCCGACGAGTGTGGCCGAGACGGAATAACAAAGCGTGTAAGAGATCGCCACCCAGGTGAGGTTGGGCGACGGGCCGATGTCCGCGTTGATGATGCCCAGGATGTTGGCCGGCATAACCCAGCCAAGGTAGGCACTGACAGCAGAGAGCGAGGCGGCCTGGGAAGTGCGTGTTAAACGAAGTTGATGGTTGAGGAATTGGCTGCCATGAGAGCGCATCTTGACTTACTGCAACTGACCCGAGGAATCGCGGACTGCGGTAGTAGTTGGCCGGCAGATTGTCACCAAAGGCCTCGGGACGCGGCGAAGTACCACGGGTTCTCGACGCGTCGTTCTCATGGTCGTGATGACGGCCGACGCGCTGGTCGCCGCTGCTGGTCTCATCCTGGGAGATTTCCATGACGATGGCGTTGTACAATATTGCCGGCGTGGTGAGAGTATCAATTGTGTTCAAGTCAGGATGTCGTGTGGTTCTTTGTCGACCTACTTCTTGACCATGATCTCAGGTTGGGTTTGAATGCAGGCGAACACGGATCGGCGGTCTTTTATGTGTTCCTTCATGTTGCTGTCACATTCATCGCTCCTTGTCATCCCCTTTTTGTCTCTTCTCACTCCTTGCCGTGACGTCCGAGTACGATCAAGGCTCTCTGGCCTGCGTGGTCCAATAATCTCACAACCTGCCAATAGACACGCTCCCCAGACCCCGGATTCGGCTAATGATTAAACCTGGGGTAGCGTTCCGCTGGATCCAGACTCCCTGAGCTATTTTCAGTCCTCGGGATATTGGAAAAGCTGAAATGCGCTGAAATGTACTGCATTTCGTTGTCGAAGCGTGATGGTCGTCGTGTTTGTGATTCAGTCTGATTCAGTGCGGGCAGCACCAAGTGGAGCCACTGACACCCGCCAGAAAGTTGCCTCGAAGGGATGAATTAGTGGAAATGGGCAGCCTTGCCGAATTAGCAGCGAACGACCTCCAAAACTAGTGACCTCCAAGAACGCCACAATACATTCTCCTCAGCAGTCAAACCATGACCAAGAGCATGTGAACGCATTGCATTGAGTTCAAATTAAACTGTCGTGTGGTCATTTGATATTTGTGCATTTTTGGAGGTCCATGATGTACGCTCCGATTTTTATAAATCTTTTATGGGATTTTTCCCAATTTTATTTATTTATTTTATTTTTTAAAATTTAAAATTTAAAATACGAAAATTAGCGACAAGGTACCACTGAAACTGAGCAATTATGGAAGACACAACAGCCAGAGCATTGTCTTTAGTTTACAGCATTGCCACGTAAAACAAAGACATTGCGGAGAACAGATTCAGCTTAGACAACAATACACAACAATACACAATAACTAGTAGATGCTCCACGGCGTATCCGAGCTTCTGATGTAGGGCGCCAAGTCACGGCCTTCTGGCGATATCTCGGAGAGCGTCTTGCCATTTCCGAGGTAGGCCCACATGTTGTCGTTCTTGTACTCAATATCGTAGTCCTCGTAGCGCGGCTGCTTGATGGTCTTGAGGTAGGAGAGCGTGCCACCCGGCCACAGCCAGGCCTTGCCGTCGACGGTGCCCATCTTGTACCACGAGCGGCAGTGGGTCTTCCACACGGACCGCTTCATCCACTCGTCGACGTGGTCGTTGAACTGGACGGTGGGCGTCAGCTTGATCTCGAGCGACTTGATCTGGTCCTCCTGGATCTTGACGATCGCCTGGCGGAAGTAGTCACAAAGCGATTCGATAGCGGGGAGGAGAGGGCCGTTGCCCCACGGACCACGCGGGCCGAGGCAGGTAAAGTAGTTGGGGAACTGCGGTGCAGCGAGGCCCAGGTAGCAGATGGGCTCGTCTTTCCACTCGTCCTGGATACGAACACCACCGCGGCCTTTCAGAGAGAAGGCAGGGACAAAGGCAACGTCGAAGCCAGTGGCACACACGATAACGTCCACTTCGTGGTGCACGCCGTCGTCGGTCGTCAGTCCAGTGGCGTCAATGCCAGTGATCTCACCAAAGACAGGGGTCACGTTGGGCTGGACGAGCGATTCAAGATAACCGTCGCCAGGCGTCAAACGACGGCAGCCCGGTGCCCATGTTGGGATCAGGCGCTGCTTCAGGTCCTCGTGGCCCGGACCGGTGCCGATCCGCTCCTCCATGACCTCGGTCATCATCTTGCGGGCGCCGTCATTCATGGCAGAGCCGGCTGTAAACACGTCCGTGGCCGAGTTGAGCTGGCTCTCGATGCGCTTGCGAAAGGCCAGGTAGAACTCGGGGTCGCTCTCAAACTTGGCAATCTGCTCCTTGGTGAGCTGGTGCTTGGCGAAGGCCGTCTTGACCGAGGGCTCTTCCTTTTTCGTGTCGACGGGCGGCGCAGAGTCGTCCTTCTTCTCAACGATATTGTCAATAAAGTCGGTGGCGACGGCCGGCGAAATCCACGTCGGCGAGCGCATAAAGGCCGTCAGGTGAGACGCCACGGGCTGCAGACTGGGGATGATCTGGATGGCCGACGACCCAGTGCCGAGGACGGCCACACGCTTGCCGGTGCAGTCGACATCGTCGTCCCAGTGGGCACTGTGCACCAAAGGACCGGCAAAGTCGTGCAGGCCGGGGATGGCAGGCCACTTCCACTTGTTGAGGACGCCGGCAGCACTGACAAGCACGTGGCAGCGGTCCTTGATAAGGCCAGACGGCGTCTCAATCTCGACCTCGTATTCGCCCTTGCTGTCGTCCCAGGTTGCGCTGACGACGCGCGAGCTCAGCTGCATGTACTTGCTGAGGCCGTGCTTTTCCACAAAGTTGAGGATGTACTGCTCGATTTCTTGGGCACTGTCTAGTTAGCATATGTATGATTTATACTTTTCCATCTGGGAGTAACTTACCTCGCATAGTAGGATGTCCATGACGGGTTGGGCTCGAAGCTGAAGCTGTAGACGGGGGCGGGAATGTCGCATGCGCACTGTAGATATTAGTGGCCGTAAGATAAATTGAATCATGAAGATCAAGGCAATACTTACACCGGGATACTTGTTCTCATACCATGTGCCGCCGACATTGTCGTTTCTGTAATTATTGTCAGCACATAAGCCATGCATGGTGAGCACATAATTTTCTTAACTTACTTCTCGTAGCAGACCAGCTCGTAATTTGTGACGGTCTGTTGCAGTTTGTAGGCAAGACAGACGCCCGAGAATCCGGCACCGACACAGATCACACGGATATTGTCGGGGTCCGAGTGGCCACGGTCCGGGATGACGTAGGGAGTTGATGTGCCGTTGCCGTTGGTGGTTCCGTTGGCCCCGTTGGCTCCGTTGGCCGAAACGCCGTTCGTCGACGTCCCGTTGACGTGGTTTCCGTTTGTCTCTCCGGGCATGATGGGTATTTTGGTATTGTTTTGGAGCTCAGATGTAACGAAGTGTGCAAGATGGCATGCCATGAAAAATGCTGTCAATATCAGTAATATTCGTTGGAGCTTTCCCCCTTTTGTTTTATGCGATGTTCTCCAACATTGTCAGCTGCCATGCGGAAGGGCCATCCCAGATATAAGAAGTGCATTGCCGGCAAATTAACTTCCTGTTCTCCAAATTATTCATGATGCAGCATGACACGGCGGAAATACAGTGCACGCAAAGTTGAAGGCCTGATGGTCACAAACATACAGTCCACCCCAGAACGTGATCGTCCTTGTTAAAACTGGGGTCATTTCTTCCAGTCCGGGGTACTGAATCAGGTGAATTTCTGGGTGTCATTGTTGACTTGCCATAAGGGGAAATGCGCTAGTGATTCAGGGACCACAGCGGTTGTTAGTGGGCGAGTGGGCAAGTGGGCCTTGGGGTCAAAGTGCGGAGGCATCGCGGACTTTGGAGTCATGGACAGGAAATGGCATATCCGGCCGCTCAACTTGTCCAGTTCGTATAAGACCGGATGGGATAGGCGTTGTTTGAGGCGTCGTGAGTTGCGAGGAGATCGTGCATAACAGCTTGACAGAAAAATCAATCTCAACGACAAACATCCCTAAAACCATCAAAACTCAAACCAGCATTACCACACCAACATGGGATCAACACAGAAACCCGGAGCTCTGCTCACCATCACGCCCGAGAGCATCCCCGATGCATCTGGCAAGGTGTTTCTGATTACAGGCGGCGGTTCTGGCATTGGCCTTGCCACGATCAAACTGTTGGAGACGAAGAACGCAGCCGGTCTGATCATTGCCGACTTCAAGAAGCCGTCCGACGAGATACTGGGGTCGCTAGCCAAGACGACGCTGTTTGTGCAGACGGACGTGACCTCGTGGGCGTCTCTGCTCAACGCCTTCAAGACGGCCATTGAAAAGTTCGGCAAGATTGACGGCGTCTACGCCAACGCCGGCCTGGGCGAGCTGGACCACCTGTTTGTCAACAAGGTCGACGCCAACGGCGACCCCACGGCGCCGAACTACGCCAACATCGAGGTCAACCTGAAGGGCGTGCTGAACACGGTCAAGCTCTCCGTCTTCTTCTTCCGCAAGCTCAAGGTCGAGGGCACGATCGTCATGACGTCGTCCATGTCGGGCTACGAGACGCCGGGCATTCCCATCTACACGTCGTCCAAGCATGCTGTGCTGGGCATTTTGAGGGCGGCCAGTCTGGATCTGTTCGAAGAGTACAACATCAAGATGAACGCCGTGTCGCCCGGCCCAGTCTTGACGAATCTGAGCGACAGCTTTGCCAGCCGCGCCGCCACCAAATACGACGATCTGTCCAAGGGCTACACCTTCGAGAACCAAGGCCCTGAGCAGCCGGCGCTGGCAGCTGCTCGTCTGCTCCTCACGGAAAAGGAGCACGGTCGGTCGATCCTTGTGCACGGCGGCCGCTTCCGCGACGCCGAGGAGGTGTACGACAGCGTCCGGGACCAGATGCTGGGCTCAGAGCTGGGCATCCCGCCCGTCTCGGACATTGGCTGGCGCAACCTGTTCCGCTGCATTTTCGATTAGACGATGGATAGATGTTAGATGAATTTACATATGAGCTTCATAAGAATAAATTTTGATTTCACACGTCACACGTTTCTCTTAATTCATTATCATACAAGGCTGCCACTGTCACTCCTGTCTGTACTCATCCACCATGAGCCCAATCTCTGGAAACTGTTTTCGAAATGATGGACCGACGTTCCAGTTCTTTAGATTTTGCCAGTGCTGCTCAAAGATGGGGCTGGCCACAATCTCTTCGTCTGAGACAGCCACAATCGTGTCGCTCGGGTTGTACGGCCATGATACTGAGAGGGATGACGAGTAAAAGGCCGACCAGCTCTCAAAGTGGTACTGGTCTTGGCGGCTGACCAACAGAGCCCTGACACGAGGCCAGGGTATGGCGTCCATCCAGGCGGGGTGGGGGATGCGGAGTTGGAGGGGGATGGGACGGAGCCACTCGGGGATCTCACGGTATGTCTCGAGGGTCGGGAAGACTCTCCACTACAAGACCCCAAAGAGGGGAAGTCAGCATGAGCTCACGGCTGCATACGGCGTGTAGGATCAGCACTCGTTTGGGGGTTGGCACTCACATTCAGTAGTCGGAACATCAGGTAGAGTCCGCCGACTTGTTCTGGTAAAGTTGCAATATCCGTGAACGCCCTGAGGACATCGGATGCCACTCTGAGAACGGGAGGAATGGTGATGGAGGTCTCCGGCATGATGAGAGACAGGACATTTGGCTTTTCTCGAAGATATTCGACATTGTATGTTGACGTTGGCGTCGTTTTTTGTGATTTGATGAATGTGTCCATGATCTGGTCGGACAGACAGATGGGGCTCGAGTTGCACGGAAGCACTTGGTAGAGATGCTGCGGCAGTGCTGGCTGGACGCCTTGTGCCAAGATATGAGGCAAGACTTGTGTGTGGGGGTTGTGTTGCACTGTCCGGAAAACCGTTGTCGGTGACAGAATATCGAAAATGGAAGACGTTTGGTTCTGGTGTGGCACAGTCTGACCGGCAACTGGAGACCCGTGGTCGGTCCCTGATGGCGCCGGCGAAGGTCCACTCATACCGGGGCCTGGGCCGGAACTCGAAATGTTGATATTGACTCCCCGGTCAGAGCTGTTGCTGTTCGACGGACTCGGTGTTGCTGTGGCCAGACTTTCTCGCAGTCTGTTATTCTCAGCCTCGAGCCGCTCCTTGTCGCTGGCCAGCTGCCTGATGCTCTCCTCGCTCGACGCAAGCCTCTGCTCCAGGGTCTGTAGCCGCAACCGCGTCCGTTCACGCTTTGCATTCTGCGATTTGCGGTCCAGTGCCCGCTTGTGGGCGAGTCGTGCAGCATCAATCTCTCGCCGGGCAACTTCAGCCGCTGTGAGTTCTGTCTGGTAAGCCTGTGCCGTCACAGCCGTGCTAGTGTTTGTGGTGGCTGTTGTTGGGGTCGCCGCAGTGGTATCCGTATCAGTTGACATTTTGATGAGGACTGTGGGGTAGCCTTAGATTTGGAGATGTTTTTGTCGACAGCATTACTGAATAATACTGACACGTCCCAAACTGACACCGATGGAGAGTTTGGAACCCTGTTAGTTTATATCTTTGGCCTTCGCCCCACCGGAGAATTGTTTCCGTCCCCTGAAAGAGACGCGTCTTTGTTTCTTGTTTTGCGGGGTGATGCAGCCCTAATGGACGCCCCTAAAAAACTGAATCATTTCCCCGGATTCTGGTGGCCTTCCCCGCTACCATTTTTGTGTTAGTGCATCACCAAACCGAAGAATGCGATGCAAGTCAGATGCTTGGTATGTGTTATGGCTGGAAATTGGGTCAGCATCAGAATCAATAATTCAAACCAATGTTCAGTTAGGATTCGTTTATTGAACATTTGGAGATATTTATTCGATCAAGACAGTTTTCCTTGCAGGTAGAGCTGGCATAGCTCGTGGTTTCGGGTCCCAGCAATGAGCTAAGGCTAAGGCTAAGGCACGTCGCATGTCGTACTCCTTTCGGTCCTTGCCAGTGAATCCATGACCGGCACGTTCCAGATCCCCAGAAGAAATTTCACCCTTCCTTGCGCTATCCCTGGTGGACTCGACGGAGAGGCAGGTGAACAAGGAAAATATTGTTGAAACTAAGAACTGCGATGATTCACTCGATATCTTTTGTTTTACCGTCTTTCTTCGCAGCCTACTCGGTGTCCGTTCGGTATTCTGAGAACAGTCGGCATCCCGGCGCCTAGAATATTCTATTCTAGGCCGAGATGACTGACTTCATGTTGACTCGAGTCTGTTGGAACATCACAGTTCACGGGCTCGTCTCGATTCATACAGGTCGTGCCATATGACTAGATCAAAGACACCAATTAGTGGAATGGATGTGGCATGTAATGTAAGTATAATCAGAACGCGTGCCAAGTACAGTTGCTGACGGTAACGCTATCGGAATTTTAAGCATCTACACCTTTCGTTGAAAATGCACTTTCATTTGCATAATCTTTGCATTATTTTCCATGTTGTTGTGCAGGTCTTGGGCTCAGCATTGTGCCAACTGCTCAACTGATTCTTCAATACTTAGTGTTAGCGTCTTACAGGGAAGAATGACCCAATTTTAGGGGATGCTGTTGTTTTCCCAGACCACCCCAAAATAAAACCAAACCATACAGTCAATTTGGTACATGATGAGTTGCGAATGTACAATTAGTTGCTTTTATCTTCTTTAAAAAAAAAAAAAAACATCACAATATTCCAATCGTTTAATTGATTCTGTGTAACCGCTGGACCGACCTATGGCGTCGTGCAAGTTGGATTTTCTCAGGGTTAAGTCGTGTTTGGCGTGGCCAGACGTCAATTGTGAAAGCTGGACAAAAATAACATTGTTTGTCAAAGCTGCCAAATGTGTCTCTCATTCTAAGTTGAAATAAAACGTGATAAAAATGCGGTTGCTGCTGAGATAATCTGATTTCAGTGTCGACTCCGGATGCTATCAACTCACGACGACCACTTTATGGTTCGCGGGTTGCCAGACATCCCGCGTAGGACCAGTGCGCTAAGCGATAGCGCTTGGCACCACGGATTACAGGCTCCCGCAGCCTCGCCGCCAAGCAGTAGCAATATCGCATACCAGACAACCTGCGATATTCCATTTTATTTCAATAATTTCTACTGTATTGCAAAGATATGAGTATCTAGATGCCTTTATCTAAGAGACCGAGGCATTGTCACGGTAGGCTGGGGATGAAGCCTTATCGATAATTATCAACGACTGCGCCAGCTTCAACATCTGGACTTCAGGCCAGTTTTCCAACCAAACAATTTTCCATCTTCACTCGCGACAACAATGGGGAGCGTTTTGTCCCGCCTTAAATGGCTTGTTAGCCGCAAATCTACCTCACAAGAACCAACAGCCAAGCCTTCGACCTCCTCCGTCACCAAGTCTGCCGAGTCCGTCCAGTCGTCCAGTTCACCACAGCCAAGCCCCTCACCATCATCGCCAATACACATTGCCATTGTCGGGTCCGGCATTGGTGGCCTATCTCTCGCCGTCGGCTGTCTCCGAAACAATGTGTCCTTTACCATCTACGAATCGGCGGCCCAGTACAGCGTCATTGGCGCCGGTGTTGGTCTCGGTCCTAACGCACTTCGAGCCATGGCTCTGATCAGCCCCGAGCTGCGCGCTGCCTACGACACCATATCGTCGGGAAATCTGTCGGAAGAAAAGCTGCACGTTGCCATGGAGGCACTGTACGCCGAGCCTGGTTTTGGCGAGAAGCGCGGCTGGACTCCACAGCCGTTTGGCGCGGAATGCTATGAGCGGACCAGCGCACATCGACGCGATCTACTCAATATTCTTACGAGTCACATTCCCAACAATGCAGTCCAGTTCAACAAGAGGGTGACAGACATACAGCAGTTTCCTGGCGAGGGACGTTGCATTCTGTCATTTTCAGACGGAACAACGGCAACGGCCACTGCTGTCATCGGCTGCGATGGTGTTAAGGGGCCTTCACGCGGTTATGTTCTTGGCCCCGCCGGCTATTCCGACGAAGTTCCACCCGTCTTCAGCGGCAAGTACGCTTACCGCTCGATTGTGCCCATGGCCACAGCACAACAGGTCCTCGGGGCAGAGTATGCCGGCGACGCCAAGTGCTTTAACGGACCAGGCGTCAACATCATGACCTATCCCATTTCGTCGGGCACAGAGTGCAACATTGTTGCCTGCAAGTTTGTCAACGAGCCGTGGGCACATCCACAGTGGACACACCGCGTACCCATTGAGACCATCCGCACAGACTTCCCCGATGTGGACGACCGTCTTGTGCGGCTGATCGAATGTGCCGAGCCGGTCCAGTGGGCCCTCCACCACCACATCAAGACCTCGACATATCACCACGGCTTGATCTGCCTTCTGGGTGATTCAGCCCATGCCACTACTCCTCATCAAGCATCAGGTGCCGGCATGAGCATCGAGGATGCGCTGATCCTGTCTCATGTTCTTGGCCAGGTGACATGCTGGCAGGACCTTGAGGCGGCCTTCACAGCTTACGATACCGTACGTCGGCCACGTGCACAAAAGATTGTCCAAACAAGTCAGGAGCTGGGTGCTATGTATGCATGCTCCGACCCCCGCTATGGCGATGACATGGGCAAAATTGTCGAAAACCTGAACAAGCGCTTTTTGTGGATTTGGGAGCATGATCTAGAGGCAGATATGGATACAGTTGTTTCCCTTTTCAAACGGGGGTTGGGAGAGAAGAAGAAGTAGATGTAGTGACAGCTTGTAAGCGGTCCCTAGAACGCGGTGCGTGTAATAGATTATCCTCGGACATTTTATACGTTTCTGATTCTGCGAATATTTTCTTTTTTCTTGTGGTGTTTTTTGCCACATTTGTTTTTTTATTTTTGTGACTAATATTATTTTAAAAATTTATACCAATTTGTAATATTTTTATTATACGTCCTTTTATATTTTTTCGTTTGTCCATCACTGAGTATTCTCTACGAATCAACAATGATAAAACCAACTATGGAGAATTACATGGTCACCAAATTTCTCACGCAAGTCTATCTACCACGGTGATATGGTTTGTGCATCGTCGGTTGACATAAGATAGTCGAAGCTCCAATCTTCTGGCCCTGTTCCCAGAGTACCATCAAAGGTGCCGTTGGTGTTGTTTGTGTTAAAGAACTCTAGCACCAGTGGCGGAATGGCCGGCGGACTGACAAAACCCGACGTGTCCATCCCGCTGTCTGCTAAGGTTGCAATATCGAAGGCCAATTCAGACGCAAGTGTGGGTGATGTTTGCTGCCCACGAGAGGTAGGTGTATCAAACGTGAAAATCGGATCCTGTTGTCCAACTTGAAGTCCATTGACGAGTGGTGCAGACGCCCCAGCATCGCTGATGTTTGGAAGTTGAGCTGGTGGCCTTGACCTTAGGATGATGTCTTGGTTGTATTGATATGGTTGGTGTTCATGTTGCTTGGCCGTTTGTGCCATGTTTCTCCTGAATTGTGTATTTGCCATGCCTCTGTGGAGATCGTCAATGATACCCAGCCATCGCCTCATGGTTCCTGGTGTTTGGCTCTCTAGCAGATGCTTCGCTGCCAGATCCGCGCACTGCCGGAAGAGTTTCCTTGTCTCGGTGGCGGCGGCATTCTTGCGCTGGGCAGTATCGCAGATAAGACTAAGGACCAGGACAAGAGCAGCAGAGTAGAGGTAGTATACATCGAGGCCTGTGCGAGCATTGAAGTGCCTCAATTCACTCATCCGCAGCAAGAGCAGAATGGCCTCACGGCCCGAATTTTGACATGTGTCTGCAATTGCGGTCGGAGAACATGGGCTGGTCAATGTAAGTGACATGGCCTCGTTGTTATCGTTGTTCTCGCTGCTGTTTTGAAAACCTGATTCGGACTTTGTACTTCCCTTTTGCATTGCTGTATATCGAGACAACAATGCATGCCTAGACACAAGGCACACAATGTAGTGGTATTGGATGTGTAGAAGTAGAGTTGCCCTTTGTATCCCTGGTGGCGCATATTGTACTGCGTTGATAGACAGATGGGCGGGGAGTGCAGAGTGCCATCTTGTGAGATCACGTAGCAAAGCAACAGCCGGTGCAAGTGGACCACCGTAGTTTGTGCGGACAGCCTCTGGCATAGCATTGGCCCGTCCCAGCAGCATTGTCAGTCGGCTTGCGTGCTCAGCGTGGCCGTATCCAGACGAGCCAAACGTGGGCAGTGGCTGAACATGTCGACTTCCAACGGCACTGGGTCGATCGTGGGACGAGACCTGGAGCTGCTCAAAGGCATACAGTATCCACCAGATCGACTTCCGTATCGACCGAAGGAGAGGTGGTGCGGCTGCTACTGTATCGTTGTCGACAAGACCCGGCCGGTGCAGTCCAATGGCATATCCCAGTCGAAGTGCTGCTCCTGTCAGGGTCCAGCAGACATCCCGTGAGTTGGTGTTGTGAAGGTGGAGACTGGCCAAAAGTAGTGCCTGAATAGAGGCTAGGCTTGTGGTGAAGAGAACTGTTGGGAGAAGGGCCTCGATCTGGGCCCAGAGCCAGACCTCGTCAGTGTCTTCAGAGTCGGCACTGGAGTTTCCCGTAGGAGTCAGATGAAGTCGACCAAGGATCATGACGCAATACAAGCTACATAGCCAAACCCTGTCGATGGATGAACTCGCGTCCTGTGACTTCTTCATAGTTGCCACCAGTGTCTCAAGAAATGATGCCTCGTGAAGGATAGGGAAGTCCGTGTTGACATGTTCAAAGAACGCGTGGACACACGCGATCACCTCGGATGCTTGTGGCCCAGAAAGGAGTTGGATACCAGCCTCAACAGCTGCCACGGCGGCAGGTTGCACCGATGTGTATTTTGCAGAAGACAGTCGTCGGTTGTCGTTCCTCGTCGGTGGAACACTGGCAGCAGACTCTTCTTCGATAACGTTCGGTGACACGGGTTGACGAAAGAGGAGTCTGGTTTTGTCGACCGGGTTGGGACCAAATAATTGCATCTGGCCGGCATCAGACTTTTGGCCACCACCCACAAGAGCTTGAAGATGAATCTGGAAGTAATATGAACTGGCCTGGCCGATATATTGGCGCTGACCCTGTCGATCCTGAACAAGGCCCTCGCTCTGGCTGCTGGATGTCGAAGATGTTGCTGGGGAGGACGGTGGTGGGGATGCATAAGTCGCCATTGACGTCGGCTGTGGAAGAGATCGTGTCGGTTGCTGGCTTGGTGGTTTCTCAACGTGGCACAAGGACGCAGTCGATGTTGACGTGTCCCTGTCTTCGAGGTCTGCATTTCCTGGCTTGTGACTTCCCTCTGACGATATTGGTATGCCGAGCTCTTTTCCAACACGGTACAGACTATCCAGACTGCTCACATCTGCCTCGGGCACGAGACCTTTGATCAGCTCCTCCATGGCCTCCATTCGGGCACTGTACGCATCGACGAGAATGCCGGCAGCAGCCGCCGCAGCGGCGGCTGCGGCTGCTGCGGGTGGTAGACGTGGTTTGCGTGGTTTCGTCACCGTACACTCGTAGCCATATTTTGCGCAGTGGAAACACCGGTCACCCTCCGATCCAGGCACTCGGCGGCACTTGTGCTTGCGTGTCTTGCACCGGTCGCAGCTGTTCTCGGTCCGCTGCCGGAGCTCGGCCGGCACGCGGCGGCTCTTTCTGTTTGTCGAGGCGGTGCTTATTGTGCTCATCGTGGTGGTCATGGAGGTGTCTTGTGAGGTATATTGGGAGATGTCTTGTCTGTATCAAAATTGCGGATCGTTGCTGTCGAATTCCAGGCTGCACTGTGCAGCAGAAACACTGAAAAATTGTCGAGTCGTGTACTCCGTAGCTCGAATCCACTTCATCAATTGAAAACAATCTGCCCCCTGTTTCCCCAGATTGCTGGTTTGGTCATGAGATAAGTTGGCAGGAACGTGGAGGGTCGGAAGAGGGGACTTTGTCTAGTTATCAATTACCACGCGAGATAGCTTGCCTGTTTGCCGTCGATTTTGTAGGAATAAGTCCCTCTTTTTCCCTCGTTGTTGTCGTTAGCGTCCCTGTTTGGCGATAAGGTCACGGCTTGCCAGTTATGCCGCGCTCCACTTACAGCGGGCCTATAGCGTATCTTAGGTGTCTTAGCGGTGGACAGGGCTGCGCTAAACTGCACCTGTCGCGGGGAAACGCAGTGTTATCGGTAATGCTGTCAACAGAATGCAAGCAAACGAGACAAGCCAAGGCGAGACAAGAACCCTTGGGAACGAAAGAAAACAGCAATGGTGGTATAAAAGAGAACCTTTCTGTTATTATTCCTGACTCTGACAAAGAATCAGATGATTATTGCGTGGGCACACAATTTTGTTATTCGATTGTCGACCTTTGCATCTTTTCTCAATTCTTCCCAACAGAACATTGTCGAAAATGGGCCAGCCAGGAGTAATGACGGTCCAGGAACAGCCTTCCTCAGACGACGTGCGCTCCGAGAAGCAGGATAAGCCGGAGACCACGTTTCTCAAGGCCACCAAGGACGGCATCCCACTGCATCCCCAGCCCAGTGACGATCCAGAAGACCCGCTGGTAAGGCAAATGTCGTGCGATATTTATTCGTCATTTTCACGGAGCCAGAGATCCGGCAAGCTAACAATCCATTGTCAAACCACAGAACTGGAGCCCACTCCGCAAACACGCGGCACTTGTAGTGCTCGCCATGGAGTCCCTGATCATCAAGTTTTCCAACACCGTCATCGTGCGTATCCGGATTTCTAAAGGCCTTCGATTTCTTTTTTCTCCATCTAACCCACGTTCCAGGCCCCCGGTGCTCATACTCTGGCCCACGAATTTGGCACAGCCGCATCCACGGCTTCCTACATTGGCTCTGCACCCTCTGTCCTCTACGCTTTCGCACCCTTCTTATGGATCCCTCTCAGCCACCGTTTGGGCCGCCGTCCTGTCCTGCTTTTCAGCCACTTGGTCGCCCTTGTCGCGGCTATTGGCGTCGGCAGGGCCCAGTCTTACTCGCAGGCGCTGGGCTGCCGTATGCTGATGGGCTTTGGCGGCAGTGCGGGCCTGTGCATCAGCACCGCGGCTATTTCTGACATGTTCTTCCTGCACGAAAAGGGAACTCGCCTCGGCCTCAATGGCATGCTCTTTGTCGTTGCTCCGTATGTCGGTGGCGTGGCTGGTGGCTCCATTCAACAAAACAAGAACCTGGGCTGGCGCTGGGCGATGTACATTGCCGCCATTTGCTATGCTGTCCAGCTTATTCTCCAGTTTCTGTTGGTTCCCGAGACAATCTACGACAAGGACGTGGCGGCCGCTGAGCCACCCGAGGCCAAGAAGACTCTGTACCGCCGTATCGGGTTCCGGACCCCGAAACCTGCTCCGACCGAGACATGGGGTGCCACATTCCGCATGCCCTTCTCCATGTTTGCGTACCCCGCCGTCGTTTTGCCCTGCTTCTGGGCTTCCGTCTGCATCATGACCGAAATCGCCAATACAGCCGGCCTCAGTCTCAACTTTGGCTCCGGCACGCGCTTCGACTTTACCGTTGCCCAGGTGGGCTACTGCTTCTTCGCCGGTCTTATCGGATCCGCTCTCGGCGAAGTCTGTGCCGGTCCCCTCTGTGACGTTGTCGCCAAGCGCAGTCTTAGGCGTGGTGTCGAGTGGGTACCTGAGAAACTGCTCAAGTTGTTTATCTCCGGTCTCGCCACGACGTCCATCGGTCTTCTCATCTACGGCTTCACCCTCGAATACGTCAAGCCCAGCCAGTGGGCGGCGCCTCTCCTCGGCCTTGGCCTCTTTGTCTTTGGCCAGGAGATTGTCGTCACTGTTCTTCTAGCCTACATGACCGAATGTTATCGGGACCGTGCCGTGGAGTGCACCATCGTCTTCCAGTTCTTCTTGAACCTCATGTGCTTCCCTCCTCCCTTCTTCACACCTTTGTGGATTGCCAAAGGTCCCGGAGCTAAGGTTCCTTACATAATCTACGCGGCGCTTCCAATACTGTTCTTTCCCCTCTGCATTCTGCCATTCATGCTTAAAGGGGAGGCCATACGCAGCCGCGGCCCAGTCCTCGCCTTCTGGAAGAAGAAGGAGTAGGTTGATACAGTCTTGTATACGGGAAAAGAGGCTTAACTGACGTTGCCAGATGAAGTAGTCAAAAAATATGTTCTAGTCTAGAGTTCAAACATGTCCGACAATGATAATACGTATTTGCTAGGATAGCCATAATGACTTTAATCTTTTGAATCATAAATAACAAAAAGAAAACAAATAAATGGGGCTGTTTATTCTACCACAGAATAAGTAACTAAGTAACATACAGCAGTTACAGCACGATCTCAATCTCTCCCATGCCGCAAATGTTTTCACCGCGTGACTTAGTGAGCTGCCGCGGCAGACGCCTTCTTGGCGTAGGCAACGATAACCGGCACATCCTCGAGGAGGGTGGCACTCGTCGGCTTCCAACCTAGCGCCTCCTGGGTGATCTTGCTGGACACGTTATTGTCGGCGGCGGCGGGCCGGGCAAACCAATTGAAATGCTCCAGGGCGGCCTCGCCGTCGATACTCTCGACAGGCAGGCCCAGTTCCTTGCCAATGGCCGTAGCCAGCTCCTTGACAACAACACCCTGCTCAACATTGCCGTGGTACGCCGCGCCAGGCTTACCCTTTTCCACGGCCAGGCGGTACAGCTGGGCAACATCATCGCGGTGGCCGGCGGCCCACTGGTTCAGGCCGTCGCCAATGTAGGCGGACTTGCCGGTGCGGATGGCCGTCATGGCCAGATGGCCAGCAAATCCAGACACGCCGTCGGGGCCGTGCACCGCAGGCGGGAGGCGAACAATCGTGGCACGCAGGCCGCCGTTCTCCTTCTTGGCAAAGTCGAGACAGACCTGCTCCGAGGGCCCGCGGGCAATGGACATGGGGTTGTTGAGCTGTAGAGGGCTGGTCTCGTCAACAAGGACACCGCGTACACCGGTAGACACCATCATGGTGCCACTCGTGGCGACGAACGCCTTTTCGGGCCCGCCGCCGGCCTTGACAAGTCCATTGCCGAGGGCAGTAATGGCAGCCCGGTCAGTGGCACACGCCTCGGCGAACTTGGTAAAATCGTGGACGAAGGCCAGGTGCACGACGGCATCGACTGTCGCGGCAGTAGCTTCAAGAAGTGCCACATCATCCAAATTGCCATGGAGGGGCTCTGCACCGGCGGCCTTGAGCTGCTCGACGCCCTTGTCGCTGCGGGTGAGACCAATGACCGTGTGGCCAGCAGCCAGGAACTCCTTGACGACAGAGGTGCCGACGAAGCCGGTAGAACCAGTGACGAAGACGCGCATGTTGGAGGTTGAATGTTTTTTTGTAAAAAAAATGGGATGATATTACAAGTTAAATTTTGTCTGGCGGGCTAGAATATGACTGGTTGTGTGATGCTGTTGTTGTTGGGAATGATGCTAGAATTCTTTCGTCTTGAATGTACGGCAGGCTCCCCTCTTTTATATCCAGGCCGTCCAAACCGAGTCGGTCGACTCAAACCTCCGTTGTCCGCGATCGTTTGTAAGACATGAAGCAACAATCGCTCATCGGGGACATACTTTCCTCCTTTTTGCTCGATTTGCGTGGTGATGTACATGGCTAGGCCCGGTGTAAGTGGCGTCTGTCGTTGAAAGTGGGTCCACGGTATTAGTGTCTGGCCAATCAGATGCGGCTGGACCCGAGAGAAGGAAAGAGGGTGGGTCTAGCAGGAATTCCGACGTAATCAAATGTGGAAGTCTTGGCCCGGACTTATGACAAACCACACGGAATTAGCAATTGTCAAAGGGCAGATGAGTTCAACGTCTTCAATAAGCAACATCTTTCTCCCTTTCAACCTTTTCTACACTGGGAAAGAAACAACTGAGAAACACCCCAATCTCAATGACTACGGTCGCAATTCGGACAGATACAGCGTCGCACGGTCGGCGGAAATCTCGATATGGTTGCCGCAACTGTAAGCTGCGCAAGGTCAAGGTACGTCAGCAGTCAGCAGTCAAGAGCCGCATCTCACACAATCTGTCCTTAGCTACCACCAATGCACCCCTAAAGCTGACGACTTTCTGCTAACAACTTCCCCTGATTAGTGTGACGAGACACGCCCGCACTGCATGAAATGCACCAAATACGGCGTTCTCTGCAACTTTTCATTGTCCGTCCCCGACTTGCAGCCCATCTCAGAGAAGAGTCAAGACAGTTCAGGCCACGCAACATCCACCCCAGAGCGAAAGAAGAATATCACCGCCAAAAAGAGCCTCGCGGTACAGCCATACCTACAATCACCACACCTCCAGAATGCACTGACCAACGCCATTTGGACCGGCGACGGCCACTCTCGTTATGTCCTTGATGCACAGGACTCCATCCTCTTCACAAAGTTCCGCGATCGAACTGTGTACTCGCTGGGAGGCGAATCGATGGTCGACGTCTACGAGAACGGCATGCTACAAAAGTGCTTCACCCATCCATTTCTGATGCACGGCACTTTGGCTGTTGCGGCAGTCCACGACCGGTATCTCGGCGACATCAATGGCTCGTCTGTCGTGGAGTGGACGGGGAAAGCATCTGTCCGCGAATCGTTCCACGTTTCGCGATGCACCTCCCTCTTCAACCAGTGGCTTAGCGAACCCATGACGGAAGAACGCAAAGACCCGATCTGGTCTGGTGCCGGCAGTCTTTCCATTCTCACATTCTCGTCGACAACAGCAAGACGGCCCGAGGAAGCATGGCCTCTAGGACCACCAGATCCATCCTCCGACCTCGAGTGGCTTCGACTGGGCGCGGGAAAGATGGCTCTGTGGCACATGGTCAACCCGATGCGCGAAGGCAGCATCTTTCGGCCCATGTTCAAGCTGCTCGGCGACATGCGGTGTGAGCCTTTGCCAAAGTCGCGACGGGGAACCGAGGGTCTCCTGCCTGAGCTGGCCCAAGTCTGTGATATTGATGAGGAGTCCACAGAAGACAACAACCCATACTTTGTTGTTGCCCATGCCATGTCTCGTCTCCTGCCGTTGTCTGACGACGAGGTTTCTCTCGGCAAGCTACTGTTAATTTCACGGAAGATGCACGGCCCATTTGAAGTGTTGTTGCACGAGAGAGACCCAATTGCGCTCCTTCTCCTCTGCTTGTGGTATGTCATGGCACGGAAGTGCAAGTGGTGGATCGACTTTCGAACACGGCTCGAAATACCCGCCATATGCCGGTATTTGACCGAGAGGCACAGCGACAAGGTCACAATTCATAAAATATTAAGGTCACGCGGTATTACTGAGTTATGAAGTGATGGTTTGCCCGGTTTACTTATGGGATATTGAAGGCGCTCTATATACCACCCAATGCAGCTTTGATGACCTCCATGATGGCGTACTTGCCCGCCTCTGCATTTTTATCCTTATGCCACGACGAGCTAAACGCTGCAACTACAAGATGTTCCTTTGGTGACACAAACAGGACCTGTTCACCCTGACCAAGCATAAAGTAGCCGTCCACGCCATCCAGGTGCACCCATTCACGGACTGCCGCTGTATCATCTGTGTGCCTCTGGTTCAAGTGGAAATATAATCCATACGGATAGTCGTCCCTTTTTGTCCGTTGCCGAGTAGCCTCCTTGATATACTGTGACGAAACAATCCGCTTTCCATCATACATGCCGTCTTGAAGCAGCATCTGTCCAACTTTGAGAAAGGCCGGCAGGGTCATCAGCATTCCACCGGCTGCAAGAACTTGGTCTTCGGCGGAAATCGGTTGCTCGGGATGGTACTTGTGCTTGGCGGCCGTGAGCATGGCCGTCCAGGCAAAATCCTTCTCGGTTGCTAGACCAAGCGGGCCAAACAGATGCTTGTCGGCAAAGTCGCCCAGAGGCATGGCACTCGTTACCTCGACGAGACGCCCAATCAGGGACGGCAGACCATTGTCGTAGTCGTACCGCTGGCCAGGTGATGCAGCAAGTGGCCAGCCAAGGACCAGATCCTCCACGCATTCGCTTTCCAGCAGATCCTGTGCATCCTTGACTGTATGTTCTGTGCCGGCCGTCATGGATAACACGTGCCTGATTAATACCGGCTGTTTATTGCCATCTCCACCCCAGGATGTCTTTACGTCGGGAAAGTAGTCCACAACCTTGTCCTTGAGGTCAAACAGGCTTTGATCGAGGGCAATGCCGGCGAGTATCGACGTAATCGACTTGGTGCAAGATGAGATGATGTGCAGCGTCTCTGGTGTCATGTCGCCAAAATACTCTTCGAGCACAATCTCCCCTTTCTTGTAGATGGCCAAGGCGTTGATCTGCGGCTGTGTTGGTTCTGAGTTAGGTGCTGAAAACCCTGAACGTACGAGCTCAAGTAACTTTGATGTCTTTCTCGACATCTCTGGGCTCTGTCCTGGTGGATTGTCCCTTTGCTTCCTGAGAGTCACCGTCCATGTCTCCAGTGCTGTCATACCCTGGTTGACTTGGGTAAGACGCAGTGAAATGGGCCCATCTTCACATATGGAAAATGTGCCACTTGCTCTCACTGATTTCCTTGCGATCCAGTTTGGGAACTTCGCGTCTTCAAAACTCACTGTGCCAGTTTCATCCACGACGATATCCAATATTGTTGTTGGAGCCAGTGCGTATTTGCGGTCGTTGTATCGAAGTGTCCACTGTTGCGTATCGTCGTCGTGTAAAACATCTAGGTCAATTCTGTGGTCCCAAACAGGCATCGGGCCTGTACTGACGTACTTGCCTGCAAGCTGGTCCAGAATTGACATGTTGAAGTTTGATGGTCAAGATTTTAGATCTGTACTGAACCTTGTGTGCTCATAATCCTGGATGATATTGTCCGTTGCGACTGTAAATAAAGTGCCGATCCATGTGCCGTTCTCTTGCAAGGGGCTGCCTGAGGTTGCCTGGGGGCTGCGGATGCACCCCCTCAATCCTTTCCCTCGTGTCGTCGGCTTTGAAACGCGCCATCGGCTTTGGACTTGGATTGGACCTGCGTTACAGCGCCGTATCGCTAAGCTCCAGTGGGTCGCATCCTTCTGAGATAACGATGGACGAAACTGCAAATAACAGACATCAGGAGGATATGGCTAGTAATTCAAATGAACAAACACGGGAAACGAGAAAGAGTCGGTCAAATGGTCAAAGATTCATAGGTTCCTCACTTGACACCAGAATATGAATGAAAATCCGGGAGGAAATGCAATTGGGGGTACAACATCTAGCGGCTTTTCAACAAGCGTTACACCACAACGGGCCATAAACGTTGAAAATGTGCACAGTCAGGAGGATCAGGTTATTGTTAACTGCGATATTAGATTGCCACTCATATATTATTACTTCAAACTTGAACTATCCCTTCACGATTAGACATCAACAGGCGTCTTGACCACAACACTGGCCGTCTTCTCGATATCAACAGCGCCACGCTCGACATCGGCAGCACTGCTGTCACTAGCGGCGACGCCGGCAATTGTCTCAGTCACCGTATCTCCACGATGAGCCTTTGCAAACTCCTTGATTGAAGCACCCTGATCAAACAGCTGGTCCATCTTTTCGATCGAGAGGCCCTTGACCTCGGGATAAAAGAAGTAGACAAAAACAAAAGCAATAAAGGAAAACGAGCCAAAGAAGAAGCCAATGTAGGCGCCCCAGTTGACATAGTCGTCGCTCTGGACGTAGGGCGAAAACAGAGTGATAATGAGACCCGAGGTGGACTGCACGGCGTAGGCCAGACCGGACGTCTTGGCACGCAGGCGTGTCTGGGGCATCTCGCCAATGGTGACCCACGTGCCGTTGGCCCAGGTGGAACTGTAGACGATGGCCCATATAAAAAGCATGGCGACGGCGACGCGCTGTCGGGTGTGGGAGATGGACGACACATCTCTGCCCGCCACACCGGCCATGATAAAGAACGTGGAGAACATGACGGCGGAACCAAAGAGAAGCAGTCGACGGCGGCCAACGTAGTCGGGGACCCAGAAGAAGACCGTCAGAGTGATGAGGAGAGTTGAGTTGATGAGGAGGACGAGATAATAAGTGTCCTTGGTTCCGAGGCTGATGAAGAAGACGACAAGGTAGTTGCCAATAAACGACAACCCTTGCCACGACTCGATACCAGACGTGAAAACAGTGATGAACGTCCGCCGACGGTTGGCGCCACGAACAAGGTCGAACCACGACGAGTCATCCTTGTGAACCAGGCTCGATGCCTTGATGTCCTCGAGCTCCTGGGCGGCCGTGGCCTTGTCGACACGCAGAGACTGCAGCACAGCCAATGCCTCGTCGTCGCGGCCCTTCATACACAGGTAGCGAGGACTCTCTGGTAGCCAGTAGACAAACAGCAAGATCAGCAGCGGGTAGATGCCCTGAACGCCCATGACAATCTTGTAGGCACCGGCATCTGGTCTAGCATATGTGTGATAGACGATGCCAACTGCAGTGACGGCGCCCGTGTCGAGAACCCATGTGTACAAGCCAACAAGAGCACCACGACACGAAGCCGGGGCACATTCAGACTGATAGGCTGGTAGAAGACTGGCCGACATGCCCTGGGGGATCGAATTGAGAAACCGGCCGACAACGATCTGGGCGTATGAGTTTGAGGTGACTTCGATGATGATGGCAATCAGGTAAAGAATGGATGTAGCGACCATGGCGCCGCGGCGTCCAATGCGGTCACTCAGAGCGAAACAGAGCAGCGAGCCAATGACAAGACCGGCGGTGGGCACGGCGCTGCCGGCCGACTGAAGCGGCGCCGAGATCTTGTACGACTCCGTTGCCGGGTTGAACTTGCCGTACCGCTTCGTGAAGGCCGGCATGCCCAGGACCGACGACCACCAGGACACGTCGTAGCCGTAGACGGCGGCGCCGGTGCACGAGACCATGGCGACGTACGCCGACTTGGCCGTCATGTCCCGCCAGAGCGGCAGCTCTTTAAATTTGGCGATGAGGGACGCCATTGCGGCCAGTGAGAGACGTCAGACGAGAATGCAGTAAGATGGAGTCAAGGGTTTGGAAAAATAATTTGAAAACAGTAGAAGTTGTCTTGATGTGGAGTGTGCTGATGTTCCGTTGTCCGATGCTCACCAACGGAAGAACCGATGCTTATGTAGATCTGGTATGCTGCATTGTAATAACCGTACGCGTCGAGTATCAGCTCGTATGACCATAAACATCGTCCAGACTGCAAGAGAACAAAGTATTGAGTGCACGCGTCAAATTGTTTTCCTATCTGCAACACCGCCAGACGCATTTGCTGCCCGCCCTATCACACTCTCTCCGATGTGTCACTGCATCCTGACAAACTAAACCCGCTGCGGGGGCGATAAAGCTAGGAATTTATGGAAGTTAGCGGGTGTCAAAGCCATTGCTTGTCAGGCTTGTCAACGGCCGGCCCCTGCTGGGCCGGGCGACTCGGGCGGTTTCTTATCTATTATTACTCCTTGCGGTCTAGTGCCAGCGACCTTCGGCGTCGTTGCAGTATCAGTGACAATTGGTGGCTCTATTGGCGGCTGGCGGCTTTCGGGTTTGAAACTTGGCATCGGCTTTGAATTCAACCTGAACCCGGATTGCCTCTCCGGTATTGCGACCATCATCGTACGAAAGGGAAAGTGACGAAATTTGAAGGTTATGCCGAGGCGATTTAGATATTACCTGTTTAATGTAAATTCAATGAAATTTTAAACAACTGTCATTCTTCTACAATACTTATCACACTACTTATCAGCTTCGTGCCCTTTGATAGCACTTCTTTCTTCGGCACACATCTGCACAACAACACTCTAAACAGACAAACGTTCGACTAGTCATGTCTCCTTCAGCAATCGTCGAGGTCCAACCTGAGCCGCTTGGCACACACTCAACTCCAGTCAAAGACAAGTCGGTCGTCACATCTACACAAACAACAACACCAACCCCACCTTCAACAGACGACCAGCCCTACCTCCTGCATCGCTCTTTGAACGAACGGCCAAGCATCGTCACCTCTGCATCAGGGAGCTACCTCACTCTCGAAGATGGCCGCACCATTCTGGATGCGTGCGGTGGTGCCGCGGTTGCCATACTGGGCCATGGCAACACGGAGGTCGCTGCAGCCGTCGCCGCACAAATGGCCCAAGTGAGCTATGTGCACACGCTGTCATACGGTACAAAGTCGTCAGAGGAACTGGCCAGGTTCATCTTGACAGAGACAAAAAAGGAGGGCGGCTTTGACCACGGTTTGGTGAAAGCCTACTTTGTCGGCAGTGGCAGCGAAGCGAACGACGCGGCGATGAAGTGCGCGCGCCAGTACTGGTTCGAAAAGGGCGAGACACAGCGAACCATCTTTGTTGCACGGCGACAGGCATACCACGGCAACACGATCGGGGCCATGTCGGTGTCGGGTATGGCCGGCCGCAAAGTGCCGTACGACGGTATACTGCTGCAGTCCGTCGCATTCGTGGGTGCCGCCGATGCATACCACCACCAGCGTGCCGACGAGGATGAGGCACAATATGTTGAGCGACTGGTGGCTGAGACGGAAGAGGAATTTGTCCATCTAGGTCCTGAAAATATCATTTCCTTCATGTAAGTAGTGTTCCTCCTGCACATATTACTTCATCTTGCTTCCCGGTAGAGAAAACGTACTGACGTCGCAGTGGCGAGACTCTGAGTGGCGCCGCACTGGGCTCAATGCCTGCACCAAAAGGCTACTGGGCAGCTATCCGCGCACTGTGCGACAAGTATGGCATCTTGCTGCATTTGGACGAGGTCATGTGCGGGACGGGCCGCGTCGGGACATACTTTGCCTTTGAGCAGGAAGGCGCGACCGTCAAACCAGACATTGTCACCATGGGCAAGGGCCTCGGCGGCGGCTATGCGCCAATTGCCGCGATGTTGATTAACGACAGAATTGTCCAAGGACTCCGGCAGGGTACTTCCGCGTTCAACCATGGCCATACCTATCAGGCTCACCCGGTCAGCTGCGCAGCTGGCCTCGCGGTTCAGCGAGTTGTCCAGCGAGATGAGCTGATTGAACGCGTGGCCAGCCTTGGTGAGACACTGGGCGACATGATCAAGGGTGCATTCTCCAATTGTCAGTATGTTGGTGACATTCGAGGTCGTGGCTTCTTTTGGAGTCTCGAGTTTGTGGAGGACAAGGCAACCAAGAAACCCTTTGGCCGTGAGGCGCACTTTGGTGGCAACATCCAGCGTATCTCCTTTGAAAAGGGCGTTGCCGTCTACCCTGGAGCCGGCACGGTCGATGGAGTTCTAGGCGACCATGTGACGCTGGCACCGGCATACAATGCAACATTGGAGGAGATGAAGACGGCCGTCTCGGCTTTGAGAGCTGCATATGACGCCGCAGTCCTCCTATTAGATAAGTCTGCGTGAGGATAGGTACGCATATTCAAAATGCAAATAGATATTGGTTTTGTAAATAAGAAATGCCAGCTTTAAATGCAAAATATAATCAAAGTATGTACAAGTAACAAGAAGAAAACAAATAGCAAGCATGTAACAAAATTCGCGAATATGTACAAGGCGTCGTTCATTTCGTTTCTCATCCTCGCTTTCATTTTCACTTTATCGTCATCCCCATCACACCCTTAGCCTTTTAAATGTGCAGAGAGTTGATGTTGCCCATGATCCAGTCGAAGCTGGAGCTGCGGAAGTTGTCGGTGATGAGGTTCGAGGTCAGGGCCCAGAACTGGACCAGCTGGTTCTTGGCGCCCCACTGCGGCCAGTTGAGGCTGACCTTGCTCTTGGTGCTGCTGGTGCCGCCCGAGGCGTTGTTGGGGTCCTGGTTGTACAGGAAGTTGAAGTAGTAGCTGTGGATGTTCTTGCTGGCAGCGTTGGGAAGGATACCGTAAAACACCTGGAGCAGATCGCTGCCGTGGAAGGTGCCGAGGATAGGAGTGCCATAATCATAGCTTGCCAGGTAGGACCAGCTGGGAACCGACGGGTTCAGCTTGTAGGTGACGGTCAAGAAGGCACGGCGTGTCAGAGTAAAGACAAGATCACCGAGGATGGCGGCCAAGCGCTTGAACTGAGGGTAGACCTCATTGAGGATCAGAGTGTTGAACGGAGACCCAGCACTGGCATTGTCTGGGTAGGTAGCAACGAGTGCCTGCATCTGGGCAGCAGTGGCATCGTGGAAGAAGTAGTCGTTAAGATACTGCACGAGCTGGGCCGTGTTGGTGATGTTGCTCTGGAAGAGCGAGAACAGCGTGCCCTCGTCCTCCTGGTCGCCGATGATCATGGGAACAGCAGCGTACTTGTTGTTCTGGACCATGACGTCGGGGCTGTCGACAATAACGCTGCCATCAGGACGCGGCAGATACGACAGAGCGACGGAGCTGTAAGACAGAATACCGGGGACCGAGTTGACCGCGTTGAGGAAGGTCGTGTAAGGAGCAGCACGCAGACAGGCCAGAGTGTCAGCCGAGCCAGAGCACCCGGCCTTAGAGACAACCTGGTTGTAGACGCCCTGGCCCTTGGGGCAGTCGACGGGGTCGGCCGGCACAATCGAGCCCGAGTCCATAATGGCACCGCGGAAGAGGGCCTTGCCGTTGTACGTGTTGTCACCGTTGTACAGAATCATCTGGTCGAGGACAGAAATGGCGCCGGCACTCTCGCCCCAGATCGTGACCTTGCTGGAATCACCACCAAAGTAGCCGATATTGTCGGCCGTCCACTCCAGACCCAGACGCTGGTCGAGCAGACCCAAGTTGGAGGCACCGTCGGCCAGCACCTCGGCACCGGGCAGGAAACCGAAGCCACCAACGCGGTAGTTGACCGCGACCATGACCATGGGCTTGCCGAGGGAGATGCTGTTGGCAACGAGGCCCGCGCCGTCGTACATCGAAGTCCAGCCGAGCTGCAAGACAGGTGGGAAGCAGTTAGCGAATGTCACATCGGGAGCGTCAGCACGAGTGGCGTTAGGAAAGGGAACTCACTTCGAAACCACCACCAAAGATCCAGAACAGAACAGGCAGGTTGTCCGATGCCTTTGTGCCCGCCGGACGGTAGACGTCGATGGTCAGGCAGTCCTCCGTCTGGCCAGTCACCGTCTGCACAAAGGGGCTGTTGGCCAGCGTGCCAATGACCTGAGACAGCAGAGAGCCGCTGGTGCTCTCGACAAACTGGGGGCAGGCCGCAGCAGGGCCAGTGCCGTCCAGAACGCCAAAGGACGTTGTCTTCTTGACAGGCGGCTTGAGGCGGAGGTTGCCCGTCGGCGGCTGGGCATAGGGGATCGAGTTGTATGACTCGACGCCGTTGGACGACGTGCCAATCACAGTGCCCAAAGGCAGCACCATCGTGACAGACGTGGCACGCTCCTTGATGACCGGCATGGGAGGCTCGGCCGGCGCAGCCGACACCGAGCCGGCTACGGCAAGTGCCGCGAGGGCAAGACGGGTGAAGGTCATGATGGGCTGAGGGGCAAATTTAACTTGACAAATAATGGAGCTGGCAATGTACTCGTCTTTTCTTGTCTGATGAGGCCGTATCTACAACCATCTTTTGATATCACGACCGGTGCAGCATCGGCTCTTAAATAGTCGTCGTCTACACGCCTCCGTATTCGTATCCAAAATGGAGAGGGCCGTTCTCACGAGCCTCATGATCACATTTTCAATGCTGCTAGCTTTCTTTTCTTTTTCGTTCTTTTTTTTTTCTCTCTCTTTTTCCCCATTAACTTTTACACTTTCCTGGGGAATGGCGGGGATATTCAGGCACGTGGAGACGATGTGGGTTGTTTTTTGAAGCGGTCAAGCTGCAATAGTTGCGATCACCGGCGTAACGCTTAACGTGCCTTTTAGTCGTCTTAGTATGCTTTCCTCTTCTTCGTGTGCTTCGTGTGCTTCATTCTATTATTCTTTTTCCATAACATTGGACGCCGGCGTGGAGATGTTACTCGATTCGTCAAAGCGCCCCGCCATCCGTCCGCCTTCTAGTCCCGGATGACCCCTGTCACTCCGGTGGCTTGCCGTCGTTGGGCGCGTGTTGTGTCGACTTGCGTTATTACTTACTCAGGAATTTTGTGAAGGGCTCTTGTGTCAATCTTATTGCATACGCAATGCCTGTGCGCTTTGTCTGCTAGCATGCCAATGTTGCGTTGGTTTTAAGGTTGGATGGGATGCATGGTGGATGGCAGGTGCCAGGCGGTCCGTTCTGTTGGCAGCTATTTGACCTTTTTTCTTTGACAGCTCGCCTTTCACATGTCTATCCACTTCCCCACGGGGCAGCTGTCAAAACGTGTGGAGGGTTTTCCGTATATCCTTGATACTCTGGGGTCCTAGGATGTCTTGTTTTCTGGAGAAGTGGCGGAGGACGGGAAGCAGACAGAGAGAAAACCGACGCGGAGACAAGAAAGAAGAATAAAAAAAGTAAATGGCGCGGGGCTATATGGCATTTTGATATCGGACAGGGGCCACGCTACAAAATGCTACGAGACCCCAACTTTTGCCCACAAAAAACCTCGGCATACTCCGTTCACTGAAAATGCACCGGCTCGTGACGAGGAGTGCTTGTTCGATTCTTTCCGTTCAGAATAGAAATGTTGTTGAAGAAGCTTTTGTCTTCAGTCCTTTCACTTTGACCACCAGTTCCATGCATCAATTGCAGCGAGATCGTGACGATGCCTAAACGATGAGATCAAAAAGGCCTTTAAAATCCAGCTAAAAGCCCAACGAGAGGGTGTCGTCGCTTCTCCGCATTTATCTCGATTCGGCAAGGGGGCCGGGGTTGCCCAGAAAAAAGGAATGCAAGCGCCCTGTGCCCTGGAAAATGAACTCAATCACACAAGATCAATGCTTCCTTCCTTGTGATCTTGCATGACGAAGCTAGCAAATTGGAGACCTAGCAATGGACGAAAAATAAAAGGCAATTGACATGTGAGCCTCAACACAGCAGGCACAACCCTGTCAAGCCTTCCAATTCGTGTAAATGTTTGTCCAGGACGCCAGTGCCAGTCCAGCGCCAAGATCCAGAGCGAAAGCGAGGCGGCAGTGAGAATATGGAAAGAGGAAAGACAACAAAAGGACGGGGAAATAGCAGGTAAAATAGGTTAAATGGGGGCCATAAACTGGAGACATACAGGGCTCAAAAGAAGAGAAAACACTGGAAAGGCCCATGTGAAGTGCGGGGGCGGGGCCGTGCCCGGCTTTGCCGGCACTCATCGCGTGATCGCATCGAGCGGCTCTTGGAGTGCACAGGCCGACTGTTTACGGACAAGTCGAGATGGCTGGGAAATTTGTCAGCCTGGAGATTCTTCATTGTCTATTTTTAATTTCATCTGCTTTCGAAATACTGGGCTATACGTAGTTCTACAGGGATTGCGGTTTTTTCTTTATTGGTATTTATTTTTTTTGACGTCTTTTTTTTTTCCAAAAGAAAATTAAAAAATTAAGAAACAAAATAAAACCAGTGAATATGAACGATCAAATAAATTATCGCCGATATCTCTCATATGCACTATCAAGGTTTATTTTCTCTGTCAGGAAGGACCTCTAAGCAATTCGTTTTACTTTACCAGTAGATAATCTAGTCTAGTCCTTTTGTATACCTTCACGTAGAACTCTCATTCTCACAGTTCAAACATAACAACTCCAACAGTATCAACATTCATGTCGTTACGGGAAATAGACAAAATCAGCGGAATCAGTCGACAAGACATGCTAAGCTGTAGAGTATTTACAAGTTAAACGACTAAAAGCAAACCAATGCAAATAGACGTTTATTCTCCGATGCGGACATGTAGCTGATTGTTGCACATGTGAAGTGGAGTATTTCTCCCACACACGACAAAAGATCCAATGAAAGGCATGGCCAAGAAGGTGACCTGGAGCTGAATATAGAGTCAATTTTCTATCTTGTGATTGCAGAGTACGGGATTCAAATTCATCCCGTGTTCATCACCCCATCTGCACCTTCACATGTTGGAATCACGTCTGATAAATGTCCATCATGTCCAGATTGTAATCCAGGGGCAGTCCTTCCAATGCAAAGGGCAGCGTCTGCTGTTCACCCCACAGTGGCCAGATCTGGTTATGGCTTAGCTCGTGCAGCTCGTTCACATTGGGCCCGTTTCCGTGTTGTCCGTGTGTTGCTGTGGCCGTGGTCTCGGCCGGGCTGGCTGGCCGCAGTCCCTGGATAAATCCGGCTTGAAAGGAGGGGAGGGCCATATCACCATGTGTTCCTTGCGGAATAGAAAGGGATGGTCTTGGCACTGGCGTGATGACGGATGCTGGTGACAGAGAGGCACCTTCCTTTGGTGGCTGGCCGCGTACATCGTGAATGGAGTATTCGAGTGCCTCAAAATCGGCACGTGTCCGGTTCGCAAACAGCGAGCGGTCTTGGCAGGCGTAGGCATACAGTGCCTGACAGTGCTGGATGGTGACCCACCAGCCACGACCCATGGGACGTCGGACTTGGAAATTTTCGAGGAACCTTAGGTTGTCGGCGACGAGTGCGGCCACACCCGTGCTTCGGTCCAGGTTCATGTTGGGAAAGTGAAGCACGTACAGATTCATGGTTGCCGCAGAGAAACTGCAGAAGCCAGCAAACGGGCTATCAAGAGATGCACCGGCATCGTCAAGATCTTTCAAGAGAGTGACAATGTGCTTGCAGGCCCCAAACAGCTCCTCTGAACGGTCGTCCCACCAGCCCGGTGGTGGAGCAAGAGGGAGCAGGGGAGGGTCAATAGGTCCAGTTGGACCCGTATCCGGATTTGGCACAAACGGAATATACTCGCGGCCAAGGAACAAGAGGCTAATGTAGTAGATCAGGTTGACATAGGCAAACTGCTCGGCATTGCCGTTTCCCAGAGCGGCATGGCCGGCGACAGATGTCTCGGGATATCGGAGACGTTTGTCGGTATTGTTGCGCCATTGTTGAAGCTCGTCATATGGGAGACGCCACGGCGAGCCGACGACCCACGGATGGTTTTCTGGACGGCACATGCCGGGCTGACGTCTGCCTCCGTTGACAACGAACTGAAGTACGCGGGCCCAAATATCAAATCCACGGACGAGAAGGCCATAGTAATGGTCAATGTCGCTAGGTTGTGGCACATCGTCTCTTGTGGCGTCGTTTGAATTACCACTCTGTTTGGTCTCCCCGAAAATAAAGTCCTGCTCACCACAAGGCCACCGTACATTTCCAGAGTACATGGATAGCACAAATGGCTGCGGCTGTCCACAGAAGACCATACGGTCCATGATGAAGCAGCCCCAGAACGTCCGATTCCGTTCCTCCTGTTCGATACTGCTGCACGTGGACGACGACGGCTTCCATAGAACCAGAAGAGACTGCATCATACGAGCAGCAGCCCCGGCGTACATCCAGGCACGGTAGCCCTGGCCCATACCCCACTCGTACATTGTGAGAACAAGAAGAGTCTGGACGGTCACGAGATCAGGTGCCGCAAACAGAGACACGGCGACCCGATCACGGACGTAGTCGGCGTACTTGTCGCTCTTATCCCCGCCGGAACAGAGGGCCATGACGGCGGCACAAAGAAGACGAAGCTTATCCCTAGCCCCATGTCGTTGATTCTCATCATGGCTGCCGGTGCTGGCCCATATCTGACGAAGTTGTCTTGTGAGACTAGGCAGGTGAAGGAACCGTAGCTCAGGGAATTTTTGGTGGAAGACGGCCAAGACCGATACAACGGAATTGACTTCTGTATCTGAGAAGACGTCGTCCCGACCATGATGCGACTGGACAAGTACAGTCTGCTCTGATGGACTCTCGCTGGCGAAAACGTCGCGTATCGAGTTCTGCTGCCTCCGTGCTGCCTGTGGGTTTGCAGTAATATTTCGCGATGGCCGGGTAGTACTGTTACCGTTGGCAATGCCATTGATGCTGCGTTTGGTGACCCGCTGCTTGAGCTCGGGTTCAGTCAAGGTGCAAACGCTGACCTCAGGCGCGCCCTTTTTGGCGCAGTTCCGGCACGGCGACACGCCCGTGTGCACGCATTTAATTTTAAGTTTGCTGAGACAAATGTTAGTACTACCCCGGTCGCCTCGTGGGTTCCACGTTGTTTTGTTGTCTCAAACCCCACTCAATCCTTCACCTCCGTCTGTCATTGTATCTTACTTACCGGCATCGCGCACAAGCAATCGTCATCCGAACCATTGTCGCAGTAGACCTGCAGCGGATCCAGGGACCCAAATCGATGCAAAGCCGGAAGATGTTGAAGACGGAAAGTCGAGTTGGAGAATTGATAGCTTTCGAAATGTTCAACTCGGTTCTTGCTGAAGATAATGGTCGTTCATCACGGCTGTTGACCGTGTCTTGTGAGAATTGAAATCGGGTTTCTTGCCGGCTTGCAAGGATCAAACCCGATCTCGATGTTGAAAAGATAAGAAAATGGTTACAGTGGATTTAGGTCGCTAGTTGGTCTGGAAAATGGACCCTGAAAGGAGGAGAAAGATACCGGTGGGGTCGTCCTCCAGCGCTAGTTATGTCGGCTTTGAATTTAAACCCGACGCTCTAAATGCCATCCCCATGGACGGCAACTTCACGGTTACAGACGATCTGGATAAGGCGGCTCGTGCATGGGAATAAGAGCTATGAAGCAGAGTCAATAAAAGAGTGCGATAAGAAGGGCCCTTTCTGATGATATGATCTCAGAATTGGAGTAACCTTTTTGGAGCAACAATAATTCCCTTCCACACACGCACACACGCGCACCGCATCATGAAATCAGACGAGACACCCCGCCTCGGGCACGTCCAGGTCGACGTGCCCGGACTCGGCACAATTACTGGCCTGTCACTCAACGACGAGACGTGCCAATATATGGGGATCCCGTATGGCAGCGTACCGGGCCGGTTCCGGCGGTCCGTGCCGACGACGAAATGGGAAGGAGCCACCCACGACGGCACCAAGCTCGGCCCATACTGCCCACAGCCACCACGCGATTTTTACCCCGTCCCGAGCCCGGCACGGCCATGGCTGGATGTGCCGGAGACGGACGAGTTCCGGTGCCTAAACCTCAACATTAGCGTGCCCCGCCTACCGTCTGCCGATATGACAAACACAGCAAAGCTGCCGGTGATGGTATTTTTGCACGGCGGTGCCTTCACATATGCGACAGCAGCAGCACCAGTCTACGACGGCCGCCTTCTGGCTTCTTCGTCAGCTCAGGTCGGCAAGCCGACAATTGTCGTGACAGTCAACTACCGGCTAGGCGTGCTAGGTTTCTTGGCGGGCACCGACCTGCGCGAGTATTTTGCCAAAGAGCACGGCGAGAAGGGCACTGGCAACAATGGCGTCTGGGACCAAGTTCTGGCTCTGCGATGGGTGCAGCAGCATATTGGGGCCTTTGGCGGCGATCCTGCGCGGGTGACGCTGTTTGGCCAGAGCGCTGGCGGGGTGTCGACACATGCACATTTGCTGCGGGGCGAGCCGCTGTTTTCGAGCGCTATTTTGCAGTCTGGACTGCTGAGAACGTGTGGCATCCTCTCGGTGGACGAGTTCCAGGTCCTTTTTGAGAAGATGCTGAAAGAGGTCGGTATCGACGTAGTCGGGCTCTCTTCCGGCGGGCGTGTCGAGCAGCTGTCGGCCGTCCCGATCGACAAGTTGACGGCGGCAATGCAGGCTGTCTTCCTGATTCCGGTTGTCACGATGCCGCTGTGTGATGATGGCGTTTTGGTCAGTGGTCCCATGCCGACCTACGACGACTACACCAAGCCATTTGTGTCGCCCGAGTGGTGTCCGCGGCTGATGATGGGCGATGCCAAAAATGAGTGCATCATTTGGAACAAGTCGTGGGATAATCTCAGCAAGACGCCCATGGTGGCTGGCCAGGACTTGTCAACTCCAGACCCGTCGCTCGTTGTGGCGAAGATGCGGTCATTCCTAGGCACGGAAAAGGCCGACAAAGTTGCTGCTGCGTATGGCATCTCTGAAGACATGGATCCTAAGGACCTATTCTGGGAGCTGGAGCGGCTCACGACAGACGGCATCTTCTCGCTGCCCATCTACTTTGCAGAAGCTGCTGTCCCAGCCAGTGACAAGACGTCTCTCTATGCCTACCATTTCAATGTCCCTTCTCCGTACGACAATGCCTGGGGCGGTCTTGGCCACCACTCGCATGACAATGTCATGCTCTGGGGTGTGCTCAGACACACTCTGCCTCCAGCACAGCAAGCCGTCTCTGACCGGATGGTGGAAGCCTGGGTTACGTTTGCCAATGGAGAGGCACCGTGGGAGGCGTATGAGGCATCCGATCCGAAATTCATGGTGTTTGATGTTGATGGAGAGAAGGATGGCTCGTCACTCAAAGGCAAGACGGAGAATACAAAGCGAAGCTACACAACCTGGGACTCTTTGCATGAGCAGGGACTGGTCGGTGATGTTTGCCGTCTGAGCGATGAGTTATGTTTACGGACAGGCGACTTGGTTAAGAAGGAGTAGACAGAGCACATATAGAGTAATAGACTTTAAATGTAAGACAAGTTTAAAGAGTAATGTTATATTGGTAGCTACATGATTGGCTTCTGGAAACATTCTGCGCGCTCCTAATTCAACCTGATGAACACGATAAGCTTGTGGATCCGGCGCTTTATAACCTTATTACCGTGTACCCTACTCCGACTTCTCGACAGCTTGGCCTGCCTCCGACGGCACCTCCACACCCTCCAGAGGTGCACCCTTCTCTCCATCGAGATGCAGTTCCTGGCGGACGTGGATGGGCACAATAACATTGTCCTCGCGGTCGTAGTTGGTGGGCTTGATGCACTTCCAGGCGACGAAGTAGAGGATCGGCCAACAGATGGTGGTCAGGGCAAAGTAGGCGGCGTTCTCGTTCTCATAGGGCTGAGCCGTGGCGTCAACACCAAACGAGACTGCAGTGCCGGCACTCAGCCAGGCCACGAAGAAGCCGCCCATGGCCGCCAGTTTGCGGGGTTCGTTGGTCAACGAGCCTAGGACGTAAAGCACCACATTCTGGAAGACGCCGTACTGGGCAGCATAAAACATGTAGATGACAACAGCACCGGCGTAGGCCTTGTCGGTGCAGTCAATGTTGGGGCCCGAGACGGAACGATCAAACTTCCAGCTGGCCAGCCAGACCGTCTGGGCAATGTAGGCGCCGGTGATCCAGACGGTGTCAAAGGTAATCCCGTAAAAAGCGCGGCGCTGGCGGCTGCCAAGGCTCTCCGTGTCCAGCAAGAAACCGACGCCGAGAGTGACGGGAATCTGGACCAGATTGTTGAGCAGTGAGTTCAGTGTGCGAGTCCTAAGGTTGAAGGCGTAGGCGTTCATCGATGCCTGCAGCGGGAAGAACATCTCGGCGGCAAAGAAGCATGGGATCATAATCAAGACACGCCAGTCCTTGAACAGAGATCCCGTCACCTTGAGAGACTCCCAGGCCGTGAGATGTTCGAAAGCGGCAAGGGCCGTGCCGTCCGAGCGGCGAATCTTGTCAGAAGGAAGGAGCATGGCCGCAAACCCAAGGGACGCGATCTGAATAACAATGAAAATAATGTAAACACTGTGGGCTACGCCGAGCGACGTCGAATGCCAGTTGATGCCGAGAGCGACAGATGCACCGACGGCGGCGCCGGAAATGTTGCCGGTCCATTGGATAGCGCGCCACAGGCCCTTGTCCTTCTCCTCAGCGTATGCGTTGGAAATATATGCGGCTGTTGTCCAGAGGCAACCGGCACACAGGCCCAAGTAGGCACCGGCAAAGACGGGAAACCAGAGGTGGCCCTGTTGGTCAAAGTACCACAACGAGCCAACATACAAAGGGTAGCCTGTTACGCCGAACATCATCGTGTAACGCGGACCGAGAGTGTTGAGGACCGTGCCGGCCATGAGAGCAGAGAAGACAAAGACGCCGTACAGAGTGCCGTTGCTAATATTGGCCATGGTCAGAGACGTTGGCCGGCCACCACCGGCTCCCAAGAGGGAAACAGCCAGGTAGAGGCCCGGGTTGCAGAAGAGACATGCTGCAGAGATGAGATTCTGGATGAAGGGGCTGGGAGAGGGGGGTTAGATTTTTTTTTTTTTTTTTGTATATGATTTGAAGGGATGTCAACACTTACTTGTTCAGCCGAAAGAACGGCAACTTGACGATACTGGACTCGGAATCCATTGTGCCCCAGGGTCGCGTGATGGTAGACTTAAATGGCGAGGACGAGCAAGGAAGAAGTAAACACTCCGTAATATGAAAGTGACTACTGGTCAACTTTAAAGAAATGGGGAAGGCAAGAACGAAGGAGATGTGGAGAAATCAAAAAGGAAAGAGGCGGAAGATGGAGAAGATGGAGACAATCGAAAGGTGAGCGGTGAGAAAAAAAGAGGCCGTGATGCCACGCGGTTTATAACTTGGAAGTGATCACCGTGTTCTGTCTCCTGTCTTATCCTGTGATCAACCCTGCTGCATCAACCAACTTCTACAACATGCACCTGGCACTCTCTGTATGCCAGTTTTTGGTTGAAATCACAGATACCACCAGCACAGAATATGCGGGGGAGAAACAACATGCAGTGAGACGTGTGCGACGGATCTGCTCTCCACCGGAGGCTCGGATCTGCAGAGATACTAGTGATATCTGTGATATCTTTGGCACTCGAGTCAGATACCTGGAGATACCTAGAGATACCGAGATACAGGTGGGACATTACTGGCATACAACGGAGATGCTCAAGATACCGTTCTTACTGTGTTGTTGGGTGCCCTTCGGTACTGGCGAGTTCCGAAAAAGAGGGGTTGCAGTGGGTGTTTACGCCGGTTTAGGCAGTTTGATGTCAGCGTGCAGCGGTGGGCAGTGGGTAGACTTAGCGGCAGTGCTTGTGCATCTTAGCGGGTGTTAGTGGAGTTAGCGAGCTGCTAGCTGCTAGCGCCTAGGGCACTTGTTCGGGCAACCTTATCGTTGGTGATGACGGCGTCACGATTGGATAGCGAAGATTACAATGTTAACTCTCTGCATCCTCCGGACAACTGCACGACATGGAGGCCACATCAATGGACATGAGAAGCAATATATCGAGAAACAAACAATCAAGGTACGGCGTACAGGGAAGAGTCCAATCATTAAAATGACAATCAAAGCACCACTTGCACTTACAACGATATCACTGCATCACTGCATCAACAAATACGGAATAAATTATTGAACAGGTTCTATCATGGTGCTTCAGCCCTCTAAAATATTGCAGTCCCGTTGACGTGACTTCCGACGCCGCCAGGACAGTTGGCCGGTGCCGTGCAAAAGAAGAACGTCCATCGGTTGTGCTCCCTCGCCAGCTTAGCCACGCCTTCCAGGTCAAACATTTCTCCAATGGGACAGCCCCAGAGAGGTAGCAGATACTCGTGCAACTTGTACGACTCGCCTGTCGGCCAGACCTCGAACGCAGGCGCGTCTCCAGCAACGGCGGCAAAGTAGCAGTCGTGCAGCCAGTCAATCATGGCCTCTTCTTGGGAGACACCCGCCCATTGCGGTGATGAGCGGTTGCCAATGGCCTCGTTCTCGTCGTCTGTCCTCTTGTAGTAGTCTTCAACAAAGCCAGAGCGGATAAAGAGAAAGTCCCCAGGACGAACGTCGCCGCCTTGTTGGGATGGACGGATGTCGATGCCTTGATGCTTCCCACAGGCAACGAGGTCATCATAGGAGATGGAATGAGACGAGGCAGAATCATACCTGATGCCCTGGCTGTCTGCATACGCACGGTAGTCCAACAGGACACCCCGGCCGGCAAGAGCACGTGTGCTCCAATGATGGATGCCGCCTGGAGATTGCGAGTTTTGAATATCGTCAGCCGTCGTTCCGTTGTAGAACAGTCCAGTGTCCCCATATGAGACATGCCGGAAGCCGTCCCATTGTGTGCCGGACTGTGTGTTGAGGCTGTAAGTGTCGTCGTGGCCAATGCCTCCTTCACCCAGAATGACCTTGATGTTGTGCACAAAGGGTTCTCTTTCCCAACTTGGATGCTTGGGCACATCCAGCGGAAGGTCAACACGTGCAGATGTCCCCGTCACAATCTGCTCGCGTGTTGCCGTAGCCACGCGCTCGGGTGTCAATAAGTTCAGACGGCCCAGCTGGTCATCTTGACCCCAGACCCACGCAGCACCGATGGGAACAGAGATGTCTTCTCTTGAGATGCGTGGCAGGTCTTTGCGCGCGGGGAAGACGTCGTTTTGTGGATCCCAGGGCAGATACTTCGGATCTTGCACACGAGGCATGTGGGGTAGAGTGAGATGAGGTGTTGATAATTATTTTGGGTTGCTTTCAATGATTGCTTCGGCCGTGAACTGATGCCTGAGACTCCAGTTTGACATGGCCTTTTTATCATGGACCTGGAAGTACCCTTTTAGTTCCAGATTGATCGAGTCAGTTACAGACATCGACTTGCATCTTGTCTCTCACTGTTGTAGTCGGCATCCGGAACTCACGACGGCACCGATATGCTCATCTGATATGTCCACTCACACGGAGTGGAAGCTGTCTTCCGAGGTGGTGCTGTGGAGAAACGTCTCTTTTGCCAATCGACGTCGAACTGTGAAAGAGGGGTTTGTTTTGTTTCCTGATTCGGTATCCAATACGGAGTACTCACCATGAGGCTCGGGATATTCAAGTTTTCCCCAGATACGTCATATCAATGCCTTCCGAGTCTGTGCATTCGAACTCATATTCAACCATGAATTCAAACTAGTCTTACTCGTGCATACAATTTGCTAATGGCTTGCCATTAATTTCGGTGATCATCCTGATTTCCGCGCTCACTTTGTCTCGCTTCCCCTCATTCTGCAGCTGCAGCGGCTTAACAGCTCCGCACTCACGAGGCGAAGTAAACAATTCGAATTGCTCTCCAATACCGAGCCTCTACGTCGTCAGTTCCTTTTTCATTGCTTTCCAACTGGTGTCTGCCCGATCAAGTTTTGTCTTTGGATAAGGCTATGGCGTTAGCGGCACACTTGCTGTAACGCCGCCATCCCCCAGCACTGTTAGGAGGTGAGGGGTCCGATCCTTAGCTATCGCGCGGGTTCCGAGTTCCGGCCGTCCAGCGCCGTCCAGCGCCAGGAACACAAGTCCCTAACAATCGACCCGATAACTGTTAACAGCTTCCGATTGCAGAAGAGATATGCATGTTGTATATCTATCTAGTATCAGAGCTTGGAGTACATGAAGCTTTGGCCGTTGATGGGCCGTTCTTCAGGGTAGGAAAATCAAACGAAATAACAGAAGAGGTAAACAGAGCAGAATCAGACATCAAATCCAGCAATCAAATCCAGCTTCAACTCTTACTCTTGCTCCACCACACACAATATGGACTGGCAAAGCATTGCCTCCACCTGCCAGGCCAATGTGCTCAAGGCCATCCCAGACAAGTGGCGGCTGTCCTCACCACCAGACGAGTCCATCACCGACGTCACTGACATTCCTCGATCATGTGGCCTGTTGACAGAACGGCAGTTGTTTTTGACAGAACAAACAGCCGATGCTCTCGTCAAGCAGCTTCAGACGGGCGAACTCACATCAGTCGAGGTTACCGAGGCCTTTTGTGCCAGAGCAGCCATTGCTCATCAATGTGTATGTGAACCGGGGTGACTATTCTGGAAAATCGTTCCGCTAACTGCCCCAGGTCAACTGCTTGACAGACTACTTTTTTGAAGAGGCACTGCAACGCGCCGCCGAACTCGATGACGTCCTGAAGAAGACAGGCAAGCCGGTCGGCCCGCTACACGGCCTGCCAGTCGCCATCAAGGACCAGCTCATGATGAAGGGCAAGGCGGCGACATTTGCAGCGATCGCCTGGCACGACAACATTGCCGACATGGACGCATCCATCTTTCGGGTCCTCTACACGGCCGGCGCTGTGCCTTTTGCCCGCACGACAATGCCCCAAACCGGCATGATGCTGCAGACGGTCAGCAACCTGTGGGGCCGGACGGACAACCCTTTCCATCGTGGTTTCTCGGCCGGTGGATCCTCTGGCGGCGACGGCGCTCTGGTGGGGATGCACGGCTCGCCGTTCTGTCCGTCGACTGACATTGGCGGCAGTATCCGTGCACCGGGAACGTTCAACGGGTTGTATGCTATCCGCCCATCATCTGAACGTATTCCCAAAGGCGGTCTGACAACATCAGCTCCCGGCCAGGTCTCAATCAAAGTCTCGTGTGGTCCCACCTGCCATAGTGCGGCCGATCTTCGACTTGTGACCAAGATTCTGCTGCAACACTACGAGTACATTGGCTACGACCCAACATGTGTGCCATTTCCTTGGAAAGAGGCCGTGTTCCTGCCGCCAAAGCTGTGTTTTGGTATCCTGAGAGATGACGGCGTGGTCCGGCCGCAGCCACCGGTCCGTAGATCACTCGACGAGACAGCCCAAGCTTTGAAGGCGGCCGGCCATGAAGTTATTGAATTTGAGCCGCCCATGGACCTGTGGGAAGTGGCCCAGACGACGTGGAAACTGTATTTCCAGACTGGTGCCAAGGAGACGAGAGCCCTCGTGGCCTCCGGCAATGAGCCCTTGACAGAAAACTTCTCGTTCTACACAGACTTGTACGAGATCAAGGAGCTGACGACACCTGAGTTGTACAAGCTCAACACGCGGCAGGGCGCCATCCGCAAACAGTTTAACGAGGCGTGGACGGCCACGAAAGAGAAAACAGGGACTGGCCGGCCGATCGATGCTCTTCTTTGCCCGTGTGCACCGTCGGCTGGTTTCCCGCACGAGTTTCCCGTGTGGTGGGGCTACTTTTCCATGTGGAACATCTTGGACTACCCGTCGACGATTCTGCCCGTCAAGAAATTCAAAATTGATGCCACAAAGGATCCCAAAGACGTCGACTACACGCCACGGACCAACACGCCCTTTGACAAGATGAATTATGAGATCTGTGAGTATTCTCTACCTATCCCTGAAGCCATCTCATACTAATTCTAGCATTGTAGACGACCCTGAATTGTGGAAGAACCAGCCGGTGTGCGTCCAGATTGTCAAGCAGCCGTACCAGGACGAAGATTTGTTGTCGGTGACAGAGGTGGTGGATGGGGTTGTCAATGGAGTCGGGGCATGAACCAGAAAATAGGTGAACCTGTAGTCGTACATGAGCTTCAATAGAGTTTTCATTCTAACCAGTTCTTTTATTCATTATCATAATGGCCTATCAGTCAAGGCCAAACAAGGAAGCGTCCCAGGTCTGGCTGGCATCCTGCATATTGTGATCATGTCCAACTTGCCATGTCAAGCCCAGAATGTCCGTCCAGTCAACACCGCCAAAGCTGTCTTCCAGCATGGACGTCGTGTTGATGGCCGCAGCGGACGGGCACAGGCTGACACTGCCTATGTGCTCGTCTCCATGGCCCTGGAGTGCCTGTTGCTGTTCTTGTTGCATCTGGATGCCGTGTAGTGCCGTGGTAAACCGCTCAAAGAGACTTCGGAAGACCTTGCGGACGCCCTCGACGTTTGGCCAAAAGACGGACAGGTGCTCGGCAGCCACACAGACGCGGTCCAGCAGACCCAGTCCACTGACAGCCAGCATTGTGTTGCAAGTGCCGCTGCCTTCGCCGCCCAATGAACCCAAGGAGTGCTGCACGTCCTTGCCGATTTGGATGGCAGCAGCAGTCAACGCTGTGACGGCATTGCATGGACACTGGGCCAACATGTTCTTCTCGTAGAGTGTCTCAAAGCAAGAGACAATGTCGCCGCTGGCACTGCTGCCCACACGACGGGCATTCTCCTCGAAAGAGTCAGCAGGACCAGAGTCGACGGACGAGTCTCCTGATAGAGTCAACCGGTAGAGGTGGATGACAAGGGTGTGGTAGTTGAGACGGAGGTAAATGTCGCCAAAGGCATCCGTCCTGCCCGAATTCAGGGATGATGACGACAGGGTTAACATCCATCTCACCAGCTGTGCATTCAGCTCGTCTGTCCGTCGCCGCAAATCGTTTCCTCGCAAAACTCGTGCCACGCCTGGTGCACTGAGATTGATCACGTCTAGTGCAATAAGACACAGCTCCATCTGCCGCAGACAGTATGTGAACTGCACTCGGGGGTTGATGCGGCCCGAGACCTCGCGGAAGTCTTCAAGACACAAGGGCTCCTGGTCAAAGTCTTCCTTCCGAATAGCCGAGGGCCGGCCGTGCTCGAGGGCCGACAGCACCTCCGCCCCAAAGAGAGTCCACCAAATTCTGCGCCATAGCCTTCGATCTTGGATGGGCATACGTCCAGGTTCAAGTGGATCCTTCATGAGATCACGGTGCATACCGATCCCGTAGGCAATGCGGCAGGCCACGCCGAGCCAGTAGAAGCTGTTGGAGCTGGCCGTGTCGCCGTTCTGTAGGTGCCATGTAAATAAGAGAGCCGCCTGCACGAGATGGAGGCGGTCGTGTTCGTGGCGCATATCAAAGACACACTTGGCGCGTCTGAAGAGAACAGCCTTGACTATGTGCCGGGCATGCACAGCTTTGGCATGGGACGAGACGTGGGCACCGACCAGCAAGACAGAGTGCAACAGAACAAGTGCGGGTTGGTTGTCCGGATCGGCATATCGTGCGCGGAAATCGGCCTCGTCGACGACGGGAAAGTATGGGTTGACCTTTTCAAAATAGGCGTCGATAAAGTCGTCGCGGATCTCTTTTTCGGGGAACGAGTTAATGTCGCGGACGACGGCGGCTGGGTAGCCGTTGGCCGGGAATGATGAAGCGGAGGAGGCAGCATTGGCTTCTTTGCTTGAGCTGTCTTGTCCCCCTTCAGCGCGCATCTGCTGTGCCTGTTGACAGGACAGTGGCGGCCGGATTTGTGGGTAAGGGTAGACCAGGTACTGCGGTCGAGGACGGTCCAGCTTGATCAGGTGTGTCATGTTGGAGATGTGCGTGCCCATGTATGTCACCCGAACATTGTCGGGAAGATCAAACACCCCCCAGGCCGACGATGACAAGCCATCACGGAAGAAGCGCATCAGGCCGTTCTCGGCAATGTTGATGGAGAGGGCGACCTCAGACTCGGGCGGCGCAACGGTGTCGACAGTATCAGGCGCCTCGACGGCCAGGCTCGAGTGTGTCTCGCTCGAGCTCAGACCAGCTGGAGATGACGACGGTGTGGAAAGGCGTTGTGGCTGTTGCTGTGACCGCGATGTCCGGGTTGGCCCTGGCCCTGGCCTTGGCTGCCGTCGTTGTCGCCGCCAGCCGACCGTGAAGCGGCAATCGACAGCAGCCTTCTTGCAGGCACTACAGGGTGCTTCATCGACCGAGTCGCAGCGGACTTTGCGGCGCCGGCAGACATCGCACGAGTGCATCTGTTGTCGCCGCGATGACGACGCCGAAGCAGGGGAGGCGCGCATGCTGGAGTGGGTGCTGGCCGGAGGTGTGCTGTAGGTCATGGTTGAGACGGGGGAGGTCGTGAGGGCAAAGGTGGGGAAGAAGAATGACGTTGAATTGAGTGGAGTGTCCCGGTGCTGAAGATTGTCAAGGCCAGACAAGATCCTGTTTACATCGCCGTCGGATGCGAAGACCTTGCTTCAGTCTGACGTTGGGGGAAAAAAAGACAAAACGAATCAAGCCCGTTTATTGATAAGAACCCTAACGATAACGGATATGTTTCTTCGTCTCTTTTTTTTGTTTTTTTCTCGCCTGTGATCGCGAGTGAGATATGACAAAACATTTGCTCCCCAATGGAGACTCAACACGCCCTAACCGCACTAACGATAAGGGACCTGTCAGGGGGGTCAGCTCCGCCCTTTAGCGGTCGTTAGCGCGTGTCAGCGACCACCTTTTTAGAGTGTGGCCCCTGCCCGCATCTCGGAACTGACTTCCTTCTGACACGAGTTCCGAGTGTCGCAATGTCACGACTTACACGCTTGTGCAGAAAGACGCAGGGACATGCAGGAAGCGAACATGTGAACCAGCATCGGCAAGACATCGGCCACGCATCTCGCAGACGAGAAACGGCATTCGGCCAACGAACTGGCGGTGATGCGAGCCGCGAGAAGTGCGGTGCAAAGTGCAAGTGCGACATCTGTCAGCATGCCCAACAGAAAAGAAGATCGCCTTGCTTAAAAGCAAGAAGATGGAGGAGCACCCGCCAAGACAGACGATACTCATCGTCAACCTCGACTGTTTATCATATTTGTTCCCCAGATAGACAGAGAGTATCCCTCAACGCCATTCCCGATATCGTCACCGTCACCTCCTCCTCCCCAAAATGAAACCAGTCGTCGTCACTTCGGACCCGCACAAGCTGTTCGACAGCCGGCCGACGTTCTCGCATGTGGCGAGCGTGTTGGGCCCGTCGCGGGTTGTCATGACGGCCGGCCAGGTCGGCATCGACGAGTACGGCCGCATCCCCGAGGACCCACGCGAGCAGATGGCCGTGGCGTTTGCGTCCCTTCAACGCTGTCTCGAAGCAGCGGGTGCCACCGTCAAGGACATCATCAAGCTGGTGTACTACATTGTCGACTACGACCCCAACAACCGCATGCACGTCGAGCCGCTTGTCGTCTTCCTCAAGGGCCACCGGCCGGCGACGACGCTTGTGCCTGTGCCGTGTCTCGCGCGCCCTGCATTCAAGTTTGAGGTCGAGGCATATCTGGCCATTCCACAGCAACCTCTCAGAGAAGTGGACGTGGTTGTTGTCGGCGCCGGCCTGAGCGGGCTCAAGACGGCCTATGATCTGCAAAAGGCCGGCCACTCGGTGGCTGTCGTCGAAGCCCGCGATCGTGTCGGTGGCAAGACGTGGTCGGTCGAGCAGGCGGACGGCGACGGCAAGTTTGTGGACCGCGGCGCGGCGTGGATCAACGACACGAACCAGAGCGAGGTGCATGCTCTCTCCCAAGCTCTGGGTCTCAAGCTGGTGGTCCAAAACACAACAGGCAATGTCGTGCAGCAGGACCGCGACGCAAGTGTCTCCCAGTTTCCGTATGGCACTGTCCCGTCTGGACTGGCCACGGCTGGCGGCGTTGACGATATGGTGGCTCTGAGAGACGCAACCGAAAAGGCGTGCCAGGCCTTGGACATCCACGACCCTGTGCGCACCGGCGGGCATTTGGACAGCATGACGTTCGAGCAGTGGATCAAGTCGGTCGGCGGTGGCCCAACTGCTCTTGCTTCGGCGACGGTCTGGACGCGTGCCATGCTGGGCATGGAGCCCAAGGACTGCAGCGCCCTCTTCTTTCTGAATTACTGCAAGAGCGGCGGCGGTCTGCTGCAGATGCGGTCGGACCAGAAGAATGGCGGACAGTATCTGCGCTTTGAGCGTGGCACACAGAGCCTGTCAATTGGTCTAGCCTCACTTCTCACAAAGGACTCGCTGCTGTTGTCTTCGCCGGTCCGTTCTATCACCCAGACCGACTCTGGCAACGTCCGCGTTGTGTCGGCCCGCGGCGATTTCGTCTGCAAACGCGTCGTCGTGTCTGTGCCCACTCCTCTCTACAAGGAGATCCAGTTTGCACCGCCTCTCCCTGCCGCCAAGGCCGCTCTCGCCAACATCAACAAGCTGGGGTACATCAACAAGGTCATTGTCCGCTACGACCGGCCCTGGTGGCGCGAGTCCGGTCTGTGCGGCATGCTGCAGTCGTTTGTCAAGGACGCACCCGTCTCAGTGACGCGTGATTCCAGTGTCGACGCCAAGGGCCAGTTCTCGCTGACCTGCTTCTGTGCCGGCGACGCAGGCAAAGAGCTGTCCAAGCTCACCAAGGAAGCCCGCTTCAAGGCCGTCGTCGACCAGGTCAAGGCCACGCTGGGGGCCCGTCTTCCCGCGGGAAGTGTGCCCGAGCCGGTTGGCTTCGAAGAGCACGAGTGGGCCAGCGACCAGTGGGCCCAGGGCTGCCCGTGTCCTGCCGCGCCACCGGGCGCCATGACCCAGTACGAGCACGCTCTGAGGAGTGTCCATGGCAAAGTCCACTTTGTCGGCACCGAGACCGCTTTCGAGTGGAAGGGCTACATGGACGGCGCGTTGCGGTCGGGCATTCGTGGCGCGGAAGAGGTGTCGCGGGCCCTGTCGATGCCCAAGCTGTAGGCTGCGCGTGGCCAGTCTGGAAGTGGGAACTGTCTTGTATATAGAAGAATCGATTTTGCGTTCTTGTAGCTTGTTTTGTGTGTGGGAGCTTCGATGTGGGAGTTGATTTGTGATGCGCCAATGTGAGGCTTTTGCGTGTTTGTTGTTGTGCTGGGATACCTCTTCTGGGCCAATCAGCGTGCAGGGTTCTTCAGGGGAACATCCGCCCGAAGTTGCAGCGATCGAGTTCACAGGGCAGGCACGACATCCACAGCGCTTGTCTCCCGCCCATCCCCGCTGTAGATTCCTTCCTTGGCGTGTCAACGATTCTACAGCATATCATGATCACCATCCCGAGGGAAGTACAAATCCAAGATGAATTGTCGTCAACCACTATTAATAATTCATGATTAAAAATGCAGTTTCAAAAGACAAACAGAAATAACAAGCCACCAACATCCAGGCCACGTTCAGGGCAGGAACCGTTTGAGAAAGGGCCCCGCTTTGGCCAATCATGACGTGCTCCTGCCCGCCAAACATCATAAGAGCACTAACACCAACAGCACCAACAGCACTCCCGCGGGGATAGGCCATAGTGGCGGTAAATGCACCGTCAACCACCGTCGGCTGTGCCCCGTCTGATTAATACAGCTTTCAGAGAGGCCGTTCTTGGTGCAATCTCGACGCGGTATTTCTCGACGTTTCAAGGTAATGTATTCGACGTATTTGTTAAGCATAGTCCTTTTGAAGCACTTCACAATGCACCGAGACCCCGAGACGCTTTTTAATCTGTTTCGTTGTCGACCAGGGGCAATCAAATTCCCCTCCACCAAAATATGGGGATAGCTGCGCAAATAGTGCAAATAGTGTCGTCACTGCAGTATGCACGACGTCAACCTGGCCTCCTTACTAATGCCGCGTTACGCTTAAACAATTCCCGAGGAAGGTGCGCCAGCACGCAAACAAACGTAGGAAAGAGGAAAGAATGGCGCCAGAACAGCACCAAACAAGAAAGAGCTCCCCCAGCTTCGATCATGCTTTTCCGTTTTCCGCTTTATCCATGCCCACGTTCTCCACGTTCTCCATGGCCCGTCATATAAGTGCGATGGCGTGCGCTGCTCATGAGGGGGCGTCGACAACTTGAGCAAGACAGCAACCAACAACCAAACAGCGACATACCAGCACTTTCGATCTGATTGACACTTGCTCTCCTCGACTCTCCTTTTTTCGACAGATCCAAACATTCAGACATCTTCTCAGAAAAGACGCCATGAAGGAAGCACAGGTCTCCAAGGGTACGTCCATCCCACATCTTGTACAGCTGCCCATACTCCCCCACTTACTCTGCTAACTTCCTCTCAGGCCCCATCGTCAAGATTGTCGACACGCCCGTGCCGAAACCGGCTGCTGGCCAGGTCCTGATCAAGGTCGTCATCTCCGGCTCCAACCCCAAGGACTGGAAGATCCCCGAGTGGCTCAACGTCACCCAGAACTCGGGCGACGACATTGCCGGAACCGTCGTCAGCGTCGGCGAGGGCGTCACCGAGTTCAAGGCGGGCGACCGTGTGGCAGCGTTCCACGAGATGCGCGAGCCAGGTGGCAGCTTTGCCGAGTACGCCATTGCCTGGGCCTACACCACCTTCCACCTGCCGGAGTCCACGTCCTTTGAGGAGGCGTCGACCATTCCCCTGGTGGCTCTGACCGCCGTTGTCGCCCTCTACGCAGATCTGGCCCTGCCCGACCCCTGGAGAACGCCCAAGTCCAGCGCCGGCGACAAGCCCGATCCCTACAAGACCGACACCACCGACAAGGCAGTCGAGGAAACGCCCCTGGTCATCTACGGCGCCTCGTCGGGCGTCGGTGCTGCTGCCGTCCAGCTCGCCCGCCTTAGCAACATCCACCCCATCATCGCCGTCGCCGGCCAGTCGTCTGCGTTCGTTGAGACGCTCCTGGACAAGAGCAAGGGCGACGTGGTCGTCGACTACCGCGGCGGCGACGAGGCTGCCGTGGCCGCCCTCAAAAAGGCCGTCGGCAACCGCAAGGTCCGCCACGTCGTCAACGCCATCAGCGAGGGCAGCAGCAACTACATTGTCAGCCAGGTCCTGCAGCCCGACGGCCATGTTTCCCTGGTCTTGCCCTGGAAGGACGACGAGCGCATCAAGACCAAGGTCAACAGCGTCCTCACAAGTGTCGGCCGTGTCCACCGCGACCTCAAGGAGCTGGGCTTTGTCTACTCGCGCTACTTTAGCCGTGCTCTGGCCGAGGGCACCTTCAAGGGCCACCCCTACGAGGTTGTTCCTGGCGGTCTGGGCGGCGTTCAGACTGGCCTGACCAACCTGCGTGAAGGTAAGGCACACGGCATCAAGTATATCTTCCGCATTGCCGACACTGAGGGTGCCGGTCAAGACAAGCTGTAAATAGAGGTCGTAGGTGGAGGCCAAGATAACGAGATACGTCATGAGCTTTAAACCAAGTTATAAGTAGTCAAATAAACGCTATTTTATAAGATACATTAGTGCCAAATGTGGAATATAGTAGTATATTATTCGCCTTTCTCAGTCAATCCTGACTATTAGCGTCTAGCTAAACAGAACCCTTTGGGGAATAAACTGTCACAGAACTAACTAACTATTGTGTACGAAATTTAGTAAGATACATAGTATGCCGTAACAAATAGCCCCTTATTTTTATCTTTCCGAAATTTTCGTTATTAATACTACTTCTTCCATTAAAGATCTGTTTGCGCTTAGCCCTTGGACCTGGACAGAGAAGCCCGACTTATTTTGCTGCGAAGACGGGCCTTTAATCCGCCTTCACTAACACAGGGGCGACAGTATACTCGTTAACAGGCCGGGGTACGAATTTATTGGCCAGAAAAATTTGTAAGTTAATAAACCTTGGCGGGATTCGAACCCGTTACTACTCAAGGAATACCCGGTGCTTTAACCATTGTATTATAGGGGTAAATGTGGAATATATGTGTTAGTATGAATATAAAATAAGTATGTTGACGGTTAATAGAGTTTTACTGCTTTTCGTTAACGTTTTAGTAAAATGAAGTATTTTACGAAATTTAGTATAATTTTTAATTGAAATATAACACATTTATTCAAAAATTATTTAAACAAATAATATCACCTGAATTTGACTCAAAATGTGGACAATAAATCTCTTAATAAAGATGGACATATAAATAAAAATTTAAAAATAATTAAATACGAAATTTTGTCACAATCTAACACGATGAAAGGGGTTTGTTGATGGAATATGTGATATTTACGGCAAGGCAGCCACTAACAATGGGCGTCGCATGTTTTGGTGGGGCTACGCTTTTGGGCGGCATCAACATCGACCATTAAATTTTCACCCCACATCGTCATCTTCACAACAGTCACTCACCACTTCACGACACCACTTGCAACAAGACAGGACGCGCCTCCTTGACTATCACCATGGAGCTCGCCGACTTTTCCGCCGCTATTGAGCATTTGCCGCCGGGCTACGCTGTCTACGCAGCGCTTTTCACCGACGTCGCCAATGCCGCCTTTCTGCAACAGCAGCTGATTGCCAGAAACGCCGATTTCGAGTATGCGCTCGTCGATGCCGCCACTGTCGTATCGCGCACGCACCTGCTGGCCGCCGTCTACAGGGCCGTGCTGGCCCACAACTCCACGACGCTCAAGACGCCTAATGTGCACTCGGAGACGGTGCTATCGCTGAGTCCGTCGTTGAACGTAAGTCCTCTCCTCCTCCGCCCTTTTTTTGCTACATTGCTGACCTTCAGATCGCCGAGGCATACCGCCGGTACGGCATTACGGCCGACACAAGGAACGTCCTCGTCGTCAAGATCCTGATGGACGGTGCAGACCCTGCCCCCATCTGGGCCCATCTCTCTCAAAACGTCCAGGGCACGGCTGTTCCGCTGTCCGATGCCGCCGCTTTGGCCAAATGCACAGACCTGGCAAAGGTCCGTAAGTACTACAAGCTCAACGGTGTCCCGTCACTAGCCGGCAACGACGACACACCCGCAAAGCGGCAGGAGGCAGAGGTACTGGTCCTGGGGGCCATGTCATTAAGGGGGTTGTGAGAAGGACGGAAAGAAATACGGATTACTGCATATCGCTTGCTACGGTTTACGGCGTTGGATAAGTATGGTCACGGCGTTTGGTTTGGCAATGGTTAACTGACTGGATTTAATGAATTAAAGACTGAAATGCAAGACTGCTTTGCTAAATCAACGCTGGTGGACACTGTTGTGTCAATGCTAATGCAAAAAGGAAGAAACAAAAGCAAATCTAAAATTCTCAGGCCCTCTTCTCTACGCCCTCGTGAAAACAGCCTTGAACCGCCGGCCCAGCTCCTCCATCATTGCGTCCCGGCTGCACTTGGTCCGCTGCACCGCGTCGCGGTTCTCGTGCGCCCGCCGCAGCAGATACTTCATGCACTCGCCCGTCGAGCCCCACACCAGGTACTTGTATGCCTGCACCGGCGGGATCGTGTTGTTCTCCTGCTGCTGCGCAATCTTATCTTCTAGCACCAGCTTGCAGCTGATCTCGTCCGCCATGCCCTGTAGCTGGCCAAAGGCCACGTCCGTCGTCTTGGCCACGCCCGACGCCAGCAGAGCCTGGGCGTGCTCGACACTCTCAGCGTTGTGCGAGGCAACAACAAGACCAACAACAGGGAACGCCTCGCCAGCCTTCTCGGCGACAAGCGGCGCCGTCCACTCCCGCTTCAGCAGGCCCTCGGTCATGCCGTCGTAAGCCCGGTCGGTGTCCTCCTTGGTGTCATGGATCAGGTGGCGCGGGTCGGAACCAAGGTACGCGCCGCGGACTAGCTTGACGCCCAGTGCGAAGCCGCCCTCGCGCGCCATCCGCAGATGCTGCGACAGAATAGCGCCGGTGGCCTTGAGGTAGCCCTGGTATGTGCCGTAGATGAATGCCTGCTCGGGCGTGTTGTACTTGCGCATGTAGAACATGGTCCAGTCGTCGATGCCGGCCTGCACGGCCTGCTGCTCCGCGTCAAACAGCAGACGCACCTTGCGCTCGACAGCCAGCTGGCAGATCCGGTCGATGGCGTCGGCAAGCTGAGGCGAGGGCGGCAGCTGCTTGGAGAGGTCGTGCAGGGCTTGGATGCCCGCACCCGAGAACTTGAGAGCCACAAAGTCGCCGGCAGCCGTCAGACGCACTGTTTCCAAAGTACCCTCAGCCCACGACTGAATCTCGCTGGCCGTGGCCTCCTTTCTAGCGCTGCCGTCAAACGCCGCAAGATTCTTCTTCTCTTCGTCCTTGAGCACCACCTCCTTGGCATACCCCAGAATCACGCCCCGGAACCCGATATTCTTGAGACTGTCAATGGTCTGTCGCACCTCGCGCTCGTTTTCGCCGGCACAGAACTGGGCGTAGAACGTTTTCTTGAGGACGTAACGCAGGAGGAAATTCTTGTCGGGGTTGAGGATCGGGTTTGTGCTGTGGGCGAGCGCAGTCATAATGGCCATCGACGGGCTAAGGAGGATGGGAGAGGAGGAAACAGTCGTGGTCATTAGCGAACGGAGAATCGACGACAGTGGGAGGACTGAGAGACACGACGGTTTGCTCGTTGGTGCCATTGTTGATGCCGTTGTTGTTGTGGATGTGGCATCGAAAACACCCGCACCATTGTCGAGAGTCATCGGCGGACTCGGCCGCTGCTTGGATGTGTGGATAGCACGGCCATGAGGAGCGGCGTTTGATGCGAGAGAAGAAAACGAAGACGACGAAGAGAGAGATGTGGTGGTGGACAATGATGTCACGGAGATAGCGGCCACATTACACCGTGGGAGGGCTTGACGCACCGACGGCGTCAAGGATGGAAGCATCACAGGCAATATGTTGATGGATGCGACAAAACGTTGGGAAAAGACAAAAAAGAGATATGCGATGGATCAAATGTGAATCCAACAGGTCAGAGAGACTGGAAATGTATTTGTGAGACCAGAGACGAGAAGGTGGGTGGCCGAGAGTATTAAGGGAGGGCAGAGATAAGTGAAGTGCGATGATGTAAGTCCCGGTGACGTTGGACAAGATGTCGATCGAAAGTGAGCAGAAGAAGAGACAACGGGTGATAAGTGATCGAGAGATAAAAAGAGACAAATAGGGATATATCACTAGAAGTGAGGAGAAGCAACGGAGAAGTACAAAAAAGGCAGGAGAGTAAAAGGGAGAGGGACTACGAGCGGTCACAAGTCACCAGGAATGGAAAGAGCCCGTATAAATAAAGAAGGAACGAAGGCATCGAGTTGATGACAGCAAAAGCAGCGAGGGCAGGAGCGGCTGTTTGCTACATGGATCGCCCCAAAAACTCCGACTATCGCAAAGGAGGCAAGAGCAGCCGGCCTCGACTGTAACAATGCCGTTATATGACCAAATAACAGAGGTGACTGCATCGAGCACTTTCCCGTTTCGTCAGCATCTCGAGTCCGGTATGCCGCAGTACTCGGGTTTCCAGTGCGCCTGCCCTGACGGCGGACCTTATCACACGCCAGAGCGGCCCAATTGAGAAGGCGATGCAATGCCACTGAACGCGCCAATAACACCAAAACACACGGAAATGCACCAAAAGTACCCCCAAATGGCAGTGTTAACGATCACGTGTGGGGGTGGGAGGGGCGCACGCCAGCGTCTCTTAGTCGAATGCCGCAAGTAGCCGAGTGGCTAACATCAATTGGCAGTGGTCAATGCAGACAATCACTCGCTGGCCAGGGCGGACTGAAGGCTGGACTCGGGCTTTTTGACAGGCGCTAATCGAGTCGGCGCCGCTATCGTCATCAGCAAGTTCCCGAGTCTATTGTGCTGTTGCGTTTCCTGTGCAGCAATTGTTCCCAATTATTCCAATGCCTTGAATGCCCGAGCGATCGTGTAAATCGTCTGCGGTTCCTTAAGAGTGGCCCAGATGGCCCAAAAATGCTTCAAGTGGCCCCAGTGGCCCATTCCCCATAAAATAGGCTTTAACTAAGCCGAAGAGAAGCTGTGGAAGGCGTCTGGAAGAAGGGAATTGAGAACGAAAAGGCACGAAATTAGGTGGGAAAGGGACGGCGAGAAAAGGGACGTCCAGAAAGACTCAAAAATAAAGCGAGGAAACCCGTTGATTCTCGAGGCGCGTGGGACAGACACAGAGGGTATTCCTCGGTTTCCAGTCCGATTCTTGTCCGGTCTTTCAACTCGGCCCTCCACCTTCATCTGCTCCTCATCTCTCAATAGACTATCGAGACTATCGAGACTATCAGTGTGGTAAAATGGGTGAGGTGGGTAACACGGATAGCATGTTGTGGCATGGCAGCCAGCAAGTGCTATTGTCTCGGATGGTCTAGTAACGACAAGCGGGCAATGGTTCCTCATGCATTCCTGCGGCATCTCCTCATTTGAGAGCGGACAGTCCATGCGGGCAGACTTGCCATGTCGTAAAGGTAGAGAATGGGAAATGATGTCTGCCTTTTGCTTCCCGGAGTTTGCTGGCAGTCTCGGATTCCAGTGCATTGGCTATCGATATAGGCTATCGGCCGCTCTGGCACCATGCTGACGCTGGCAACTCGAGGGAGCCTAGGGACAACCCATGGGCTTCCTGGACATCCACGGGCATTGCCATTGTCCGCTGTTCACTTGGGGTAAACTGTTCGTCGTTTTAAGGTTGGTCTCCTTCTTGGTCTCGTTTTTGGTCTTCAATCTTAATCCTTCCATGTCCGCCAAGGGGATATTCGTCATGACTTTTGAGTTTCGTGGTGCAACGCTGGAGCTGCTGATGCAGCTACCGGCGTCTCGTCTGTCTCGCTTCCACTGGCGTGGAACTCGTTCTCCTTGTTGTTCCCGTCTTCTCCCTCTTCCCCTCCGCTTCTAAACTTCCGCTTCAGATAATCCATGTAGCTGATATGGCGTCCCCGCGCGATGCCGGCCAGGTCCTGTAGGCCACCGTATGCGAAGCCAACCAGGATGGCCGTTTTCGTCGTCCGCGCTGCCGTCGCGAGGGGGAATCTGTCTGGAGAGAGGTTAGTCTCGTTTCTCTTCATCTGTCCGTCGTGTTGTCTGTCTGCTACCCAAGGCACTTACTCCATAAACTGAAGCCACCCGCAACCGTGACACAGGCCAGGACGGTGTTTGCAAAGTCCTTGACGCCGCGGGAGTGGTCGAACAGCGTTTCGATGCCAAACATGGCCGTCGTCCAGAACGAAACGCGGCTGCCCATGCGCAGGCCTTCGCGGATGCCGCCGTAGGCGACGTGGTAGTTTTTGGACTTATGATACAGGTACCAGCCCGACGTTGTCGTCGGCAGCCTGTGGGCGTGCTCGGCGCGGAAACGCATGCCGGCCATGGTGCTGCCGTGCGCAACGCCCAGACCCATGCCCACCGTAAAGGAGGCCACGGCGGCGAGCGGGATGCGCAGGCCGTCGGGCAAGGACAGACGCGACTGCAGCCAGTACTCGTCTATAGCTGCAGCCTCCTCCGGTGACGGGGCAGGGAGTTGTGGGACTAATCGCCGGGTGGTTGTGCGTGTAGAAGGCGGCTCGGAGGGCAATGAGCCCCCACTTGTCGGTGTTGCCATGATTTCGGTCTTTTTTGGAGGGGGGTTTTGTCTGTCGGTGTCGAGCATGTGTGTTTGTCTGTGTCCTGTGTCTCAGGCGGGGTGAAGCTCCAAAATAAGCACGGCAGGCCGGGTCGTCATCGCAGGCGTTGCGGGCATCGCATGTCGCAAATCACGAAAAAGTCTTGATAGCTTAAGCTAGGGCAAAATTCGATGCACCAAGGCGGCGGCTCAGGGCCCTGGCGCTGGCGGGCATTGGAGACAGGTGAAATGCCTGTGATTGGCCAGCCTTGGCCACTAGTGGAGACGGTAGCGTGAATACGGTAGGAGTGCTGTTGAGGAAGGGCAACTCTTTAGTGAATATCGGATTTAGCGATCCAACACGCAGCTTCCAGCTCCCTTGCCTCTTCCGTTTTGAGAAGTCATGATGCCATTGTCGTCGACAAATCTCCAGAACGGACACTTCAGAAACCGCAGACATCCACAATCATGGTAAGATCCCCAGATTCAGCTACTGTTCTGCGCGCATGTCACGCAGCGTCCTCTAACGCACCCCAGACGACGACAACTCCCACCACCGACGGCATCTCGCTGCGGTTCAAGTCCGGACCGCTGACGATTTTCCTCTTTGTCGACCGTTCCGCGACCTTTCCCACCATCTCCACCCAGCTCCTCGACGCCCTTCGTGACCGCTACCCCCGCGGCCTGCCCAAGGCGGCCATGCTTCCCGAAACGACGATTGTGCCAGCTGCCGACGAAGAGGCGCGCGTCGCTTTCGGTGTGCCCAAGAGCGTGCGCGACCTATCGCTGGGCTGGAAGACGCTGAGCACGGAGAACGGCGAGACGCCGTCGTCGCTGCGGCTCAGAGAGAACTCGGCGCTCGCGTTTGTGATCCAGACGGGCGACCAAATCGGCGAGGCGGCCACTTTTCACGTTGAGACTCCCACCTACGAAGAGGAGGAGGAGGAGTGATGCACAGGGCAGCAAGAAGAGAAGGAGAAAATCACACGGCCGCGTGGATGGGAAGAGATACTCCCAAAGAGACGACAGACATGCGTTGGCAATCTTCAAGATACACAGGCAGGAGATGTTGAAGAGCTCAAAAGGCTGTCTCCTCAATCTATGGGAGACACGTGCAAAACGCTGTTCTGGGTAAATGGTGCGTCACGTCAGGAGTGCCACAGCGTCCCGTCCGCTGGAAAGTGCCGTCCTGACAGAAGGCAAAAGTACTAGTCACACTCTGCCACACCAAAAAGCTACCCCTGCCCCGCGCATAAGTGGGCCCCAGCCTCGACGCCAAAAGCCCAAAAGCCCAGGCGCGTCTTGCATTTAAAAATTAAATTGTCTGAAAAAATAAATAGGAAAATAGCACGGAAAGGGGCTGCATCAAAAGCTTCTAACCACATTCACACTTGCACACCAGATCTTGTCTTTTTTCGGGTTCGCTTTCTTCGTTATCTGCTTTTGACTTTTGTCTTTTTGTTCCCGTGCCTTTTGTTTCTTATTCCATCGCCGTTCCAGCGTACCCATGTCTGCCTTTGCGTGACGATCCGCTCTTTTCTCTTCTCTTTTCTCTTTTGTCTCTTCTCTGTTCTTTCTCTCGTCGTTCTTCTTCTCGTCTTCATCTCGCCGATCCTCCGACATCTCCTCACATGTTCGCCTCACCCACGGCGCTCCTCCGCAATGCGTTGCGTGTTTTTGTGCCGGTAGCGGTGGCGCTCACTATCTACCTCTATCTCTACCCGGTCTTTGGCCAATGCGCCTTTCCTCTGCCGCCGGATCCGGCCACAGAAAGCTCCGACACGACGTCCAACGCCTTCCTCAAGACCCTGGGCCTGCACCTGCCGCCAAGCATCCACAGCTTGCTGGGCGGCAGCAAGGATGAGCTCTCACGACGACCGTTTGCGCCGTTCCGGATGCTGGCGCTCGGCGATCCGCAGCTCGAAGGCGACACGTCGATCCCGAATGCCCACAGCGACACCTCCTTTCCCAACCTCGTGCACGCCTACAAGCTGGCCACCTTCCAGAAGATCCCGTCCGACGGCGACGACGGCGACAACGAAGACACCACGTCCGACATGATTTTGCGCGAACGCGTCCGCCAGACGCTGCACGACATCATCGACTTCTGGTTCCTCGACATCCCCCTGACCCTCGAGTCCGGCCGCAAGCGCATCGACCTGTTCGGCAACGACTACTATCTGGCCCACATTGCTCGCCTCATGCGCTGGTGGACGGTGCCGACACACATTTCGGTTCTGGGCGATCTGCTCGGCAGCCAGTGGGTCGACGACGACGAGTTTGAGCGCCGCGCCTCGCGATTTTGGAACCGGGTCCTAAAAGACGGCGAGCGCGTGCCCGACGACGTCGCCATGTTCCCGGGCGACGAGTACGATCTGTCGGGATACCTGGGCGAGTCTTTGAACTTCAGCCAGCCCGTGAACCAGACCGAGGCCGACATTGCCGCGTCCTGGACACGCCGCATTATCAACGTTGCCGGCAACCACGACATTGGCTACGCCGGCGACATTACGGCCGAGCGCCTGGAGCGCTTTGAGCGCATGTTTGGCAAGGCCAACTACGAGCTGCGCTTCGAGATGCCCGTCGACCGTCTGAGCGACGATGCGAAGTCTGCTATCTACGATGAAGAAACAAACCCAGATTCGCACCTGCTTGTGCCCGAGCTGCGCATCATCAACTTGAACGACATGAACCTCGACACGCCCGCCTACAGCAGCGACATCCAGGACAGCACATACAACTTTATCAACGCCGTCATCAACACCGCCTCGGCCGTCGAGTTCAAGGGGCACTTTACCATTGTCCTGACCCACATCCCGCTCTACAAGCCCGAGGGCATCTGTGTGGATGCGCCGCACTTTGCCTTCCACGACGACGACGGCACCCTGCGGGAACAGAATCTGCTGAGTGAAGACGCCAGCAATGGCTTTCTGCAGGGCATCTTTGGCATGCACGGCGACCGCAACGCGCCCGGAGGTGGCCAGGGCCGTCGCGGCGTCATTTTGAACGGCCACGACCACGAGGGCTGCGACACCTTCCACTTTATCAACCAGTCGCACAAGATCTCGGACGAGGACCGCAACTGGGAGACCGTGACCTGGGAGTCCGCCAAGGCTGACGGCATCCTGGGCCAGGAACGCGACGGACTGCCGGGTGTGCGCGAAATCACGGTCCGCAGCATGATGGGCGAGTTTGGCGGCAATGCCGGTCTGCTGAGCGCCTGGTTTGACGAGGACTCGTGGGAGTGGCGCTTCGAGTATGCGACGTGTCCCCTTGGCAAGCAGCACTTTTGGTGGGCTGTCCACGTCGTTGACTTGATTGTTATGATCATGCTGGCTGTGTTCTATGTCATCCGCGCAGGCGAAGCCATCACGGGCAAGAATCTGACGTGGTCGTGCTGTTCCAAAGTACAGAAGGAGGCACCAAAGGCAACTTTGGCCAAACCTTCAGAAGCAACAGAAAGGTGCCTGCCTATGCCTTAGAAAAAGCACCGGCTTCAAATGGCACTTCGAAACGGTGACATTAGCCAGACGGGGCATGCTATGATAAAACGTGTTGGTGTATAAAATCAGGCTGGCTTTGTTATGAGCCTTTTTTGAGTTTGCATTTGCATTGGAGCATTGTATATTATTTGGGGTTACTAGACTTTTCACAGCCGGTGCGGACAGGAGTAATAAGTAGATGTTTATATGATTCTTTTATTTTGTATGATGGCCTTCCCCTGTTATTCATCGTCTTGCGTCGTCACCGTATTTTTTTCTATCACCAGATGCATGCCTGCGGCCTCCCGAATGACTCCATGACAAAGGAAGTAAGGAAGAATGAAGACGAAAGAAAAGCAGAATGTAAAAATGAAGACAAAACAAGAAAGACAAAAGCCCCCACATGAGAAGAGAGTGGAATATACAAGGCCGCAGTGAATGCGTGGCGGATGAGACAGAAGGAAGGAAAGAAGGCACAAAAAGAAACGGCGGTCGGATGGTGGAATGGAGATACATCAACTCAACTCAACTCGGTCAGCCCAGCTCGGTCAGCCTCCCTACTGCTTCTCCTGCGCCTGGGTTGCCGCCTGAGCAGCCTCCTTGGACTGCTGGGCCTGCTGCTCCGGGCTCACAAACCAGCCGGTAAACGACTGCTTCATGTTTTGCATGGCCTCCTGCTGCATCTTCTCCTGCATGGCCGCCTCCTCCTTGAGCCACTTCTCGCCGTTCTCGCGGATCTCCTTCTCCATCATCTCGTACGTCTTCTGGCCGCGCTCGCGCGCAATGTCCTGCAGCATCTTGCCCTGCGCCAGCTGCTCGGCCACGTTGGGCTCACCGTCGGCCGGTACCATGGTGCTCATGTTGCTCGACTTGAGGCCCAGCAGCGAGCCCAGGCCGCCAATGCCGCCGCCACCGCCCTGCTTGGGCCGGCCGCGACGCTGCGTGGCCAGCTGCTTCTCGAACTCGGCGCGCGCAATGGCCTCGCGACGCGCAAACTCGGTCGGGATGTCCTTGCCCTCAAACGACTTGAGGACCTTGCGCACGTCGCCGTACTGCATCGTGTAGACGTACTCGAGGAAGGGAATCAGCGCGACCAGGTCCTTGTCTTTGGGGTTGCCCTCCCACTTGGGCAGCACGATGGCGTTCTCGGGCTGGGCGCGGACGTGGCTGGCGTTGCTGTCGATGATGATGACCTTGGACAGGTCGCGGTTGAGGTAGGACAGGTCCTTGACGATCTCGCCGTCCTTGTACTTGGTGGCCTCGCGGAACAGCGGGTAGACGATAAAGCGGTAGGGGTCGAGCTTGCGCACCATGGGCTCGCCAATGGCAAACGGCAGCGTCGTGAAGAGCACAAGCTCGTAGTACTGGCTCAGGTAGTGCAAAAAGTAGTCGGCGCCGGGACGCTTGGCAATGCGCCAGCCGTGCTCACGCGTCCATTCGCTGTGGATCAGCATGTCTTCGAGCGAGATACACAGGGTGTAGGGACGGCCGTAGACCGGATCCGGGTCTGGCAGCAGCTTCTCGAACGCCGGCTCGTGGTAATACGACAGCAGCTCCTTTGTCCGTGTCGACACGCGGTTCCACCACAGGCCCAGGCCCCAGCCGTTGGGGACGTCCGGGTGCCGTCTTGCATCGTCCTCGTCCCAGTCGCGGCCGGCATAGATGGTGCCCAGCACGCCGAGGCCCAATGCACCGGCAAACATGTAGTTGGCCACCTTTTGGCGGCGCTTTTCTGACGACGAAACATACGCCGATGCCGGCAGCTCGCCCTTTCCACGGCCGCCAGCACCACCAGCGCCCTCAGCAGCGGCCTCGTCCTCGTACGGCGCCAGGGCCGACTTGTTCATGGCGCCGGTGGTCTCATGCTCGAGTGTCGAGGGGATTCCCTGTGTCAGATCGGGCAGTTGGGACAGATCAATCTTTTGCGGCTCTTCGGGTGTGGACTCCGAGTTGGACTCGGGCGTTTGTGGAGAAGACGGAGAAGACGATGATGGCTGAGATTCTTGTGATTTTGCCGGGTTCTGCGGCTGTGAGGGCTTGTTGTTGTTGTTGTTGTCGTCGTTGGACGGCGTAAAACGCAGCGCTGTTGTCGAGAAGAGGGCGGGACGGAAGGCCGAGGTGGTAGATGTGGCGTTGGCGACAGCCGATCTTGCAATGACCGCCGTGGATCGCCGAACGGCTGGCGTCATTGCCGGCGACCGGAGCCGCTGGGCAGCTGCTCTGAGGAGCATTGTGTTGGGGTGTGAGGGTGTGATTAAGAAAAGGTGAAAATCGAGATATCACGAGAGTGGGGGTAGCCGACGAACGACGAGGGACAATCGACAGAGAATGCCGAGCTCCAATGTCAAAGACTCCTGCAATTTCGCACAGTCAATGGTGTGCTGCAATGGTCGGGCTGCGCAGACGGTGTCGCAGAATGGTTGCGAAGTGTATCTTGCAAAATGCGTTGACAAAACACGCGATGCGATTATCGCCTGAAATTTCAAGGTGGGATGTGCCTCTGTTCCTTTTGCAGCAGGTGCAGCCTTATTCGCACTTGCACAGTAACGTCGTCGAAAATTTACTTCTTGGCCCTGGTCTGCCCGGTATTGGCCTGACTGGCCCCCTGCCAGTCCCGCCATTGGCGCGCTAATCACCATAGACAGCGGCAGCTGGCGGCTCATTGAATTCTACAGTCTTCCAGCTGTCTTCCAGGGAAGGAATGTCATAGCCCGCATTTTAGTTCCTCCGTGCTCCGGCCACTAAGCCGCCACTGTCGGCCACTCCACTGACAGTGCCTGACAGTGCTGAAGCAAGCGTTGGTCAAGTGAGCACTGATGGCGGCCCTCTGGCTGTCAAAGTCCCTGCCGCGTCTTCCCCGCTTTTGCTTTTGCCATCGCTGTTCGTCACTGGCCAGAGGCGCTGTACTGAGCGCCCTCGCGCCTTCCCATCTCACGCCTTACGCCATCAAAGCCTCGTTCACTCTTTCCCGCTTCGCCTTTCCCCTTCTTTCCTTCCCACCCTCCCGGCATCGGGTTAATCTACATATTAACACCAAGACACAGATCCCCTCTTTCTCCTCTCTTCTCCTCTTCCCCATCCCTCCATCTACCGTCCTCGTGCTCATTTTCCGGCTTCACTATTCTTCTCCATCAACTCTCTTCACCACCTTATCTCGCGTCGTCCGTATCAGTTTCTTAACGCCGACTGAATCATTCGACAGCCAGCCTTAAATCCTCGAAATCTCTTTTCTCTTTCTCGCCTCGTTTCTGTCTTCATCCTCTCCAACTTCTTTTCCTCTTTTTCTCTCTCAGCCTCTCCCAGCCTCTCTCTCTAGACCATTTTCCCGGCCACGAGACATCTCCGGCCAGCCGAACTCCAACCTGACGATCCTCGCCGTCGATAAAACACCAACCAAACTCTTTCTGACTCTACCTCGCATCCAATCTTCAAATCGTCAAAATGGCCGGCGCGCATGCGGCATTCTAGAGGGTGGCCTCCATTTCGTCGACACACGTGTTGCACTCACGATGGGGCCACTCTCTGGATCTAGAGCATTCCTCATTCTATCGAGATCGAGCAAGACGGAGATTTTGACTTGAAGGAGCCTTGGGCAAAAGACAGCGACGACAACAGACGGAACATTATCCAAAAACGAGCGTCGATATAACGAACAAGCTTTAGCATCTACATCATTTTCATTTACACGACCATATACATATACCAGGTTCACCCACCGCCACCACCCACCACCAACATGGTCAAGAAGACGACCAAAAAGGCACAGCCCGTGCGGCCGCGGCTGTCGCGGCCTGTCGCGGCTTCTCCCACGCCCACTCCGGTGTTCTCGAGCCTGACAACGCCGTCCAGCTCGGCCCTGCCGTCGGCCTATGCGTCGGAAGACGAGGACGACGTGCAGCCGGCCAAGTTCGACATCAGCACCATCCCGGTCCACAAGCTGAGCATCGCAGAGAATGCCGTCCAAGGGTCTGGCGCCGAAAAGGAAAAGGCATATACGAGTGGCGAGACTGCTGGAAATGCAAACAAAAACGGCGAGGCATCGGCCGAAGACGCCGAGAAGGGCAAGGAGCCTGAGAAGCCGATCCAGCCATTCCGCTTTCTCGGCCTGCCCTCGGAGCTGCGTGTCAAGATTTATGGATACCATTTTGAAGGCGTCGACGCCGTGGCCGACCTGACACCAGACAACTACAAGAAGGTGTTCCGCAAGCTGTTCTTGCTGCGCACGTGCCGCACCATCTACCGCGAGGCGTCGCACTACTACTACAGTAGGCACACATTCCGCATCTTCCCCACCTATCCGGGCCGCTTCTTCAAGACGCGCCGCCCGCTACTGGCGCGCCTCAAGAAGGAACAGCGCAGCGCCATGACGAGCCTCGAGCTGCGGCTGGGCCCCGGCTTCAACAAGCCGCCCAAGTGCTGGGTGGTCAACCGCAAGCTGGGTCTCAAGGACTGCATCAATGTGCGCAAGCTCAACGTGTTTGTGCAGCTGGATCCGAGCGTGAGCTGGCTCGACGGCTTCCGCAAGGCCGGCTTTTACGAGACGTTCTCGCGTGACTTGCTTAACGACATTCTGCAAGAACTGCCGAGCGTCGAAGTCATTGAGTTTGACGCCTACGAGAGCGTGCGCAAGGGCTGCCCCATTATGGAGGCGCTCCAGCAGACCGTCCGCGAGCACAGCAAGCGTGTCATCTGGGGCCCCAAGAATGGCTGGACGGCGACATCCGACAACGCGGCCAACACGAAGCTTAACAATGGCGGTGGCGGCGCTGGCAATCTGATTATCAATGTTGGTGCCAATGCCAACGGTGGCAGCAACACCGCCATCATCACCTACGACAACCCTATTCTGGCCATGGCTTAGTCCGGCTACAACGTCGAATGACGCCCCTTTACGCTTGTTTGTTTTGACAGAGTACTTCTTTTTGTTCTTCTTTAGTTATGCTTATGGGTTATCTGGTCTGTTCGGATGTAATGAGGCGTTTTACTGTTTATTCTGTTTTCTACATATTTCTATTCATAAAGGGGCAGCCATCAACACCGATAGTGGTGCTTACAGGTTGAATTGACACATGCAGTGTGTCCACCCCATATTCTACTTATTCTGGCTACTTACCATGCCCATGCTTGAAGCTGTCACATTCTACGCTCTGTTCATGTTACGATTACTTGTCCTTATTGCCCATACCATCCTCGCTCACTCAGTTTTGCGGCAAGCAAATTGCTAGCTGTACGTTTATTTGTTGCGTCTGCTACTTAGTCACGAATACACACTCTTTCATTCACACTCCCGTATATCAACATTGTTTGAATTTGTTCCATTGATCGTGAAATGGTTTAAAACATAAAGCATGCGATCCCGTCCGTCATGGTCATACCCGGCGCCATCATGTTACCCATTATAAAGGAAAAAGAAGAAGAAAAAATAACAAAAACGTGAGTTGAAAAGTCAAAGAACCGAAAAGCACAATATCATCACACCGTTACCCGAGGCCGCCTTACACAGTCACAGTGACCATGCCCAGAGGCGGCAGCACGTTCTTGCCGTACTGCGTGGCGACGTTGCCAGTTGCCCGGTAGTTGCAGACGGTGAAAAAGGAGTTGAGCGTGGGGAAGATGGTGCCGGCCGCACAGTACTGCGAGGCACAGCCGATCTGGGTGCTGCCGACCCAGACGACCTGCGAGAAGTGGCCCCAGCTCTCAAAGTTGGTCATGTCGGGCGTGGCCTTGCCGTAGTCGGCCGACGGGAACTTGTTGAGCTCGCCGTTGTACCACTGGTTGGTGACGGCCTTGTTGACGAAGCCGTTGGGGCTGGCATTGGCCAGGTTGGCCGACGAGCCCGACGACGCAATGTTCTGGCCGTAGCCGCCGCCGCCAATCGTCTGGTTGTGCGCAAACTTGCAGCTCGCCGCCGCAATGGCCGCAAAGCTGGCCAGGTCCGCGTTCCAGGTCACGGACGGTGCCGAGTGGTTCAGACGGTGCAGGTTGTGGGCGTTGATGGCCACAGTGGCGTAGTCGGTGGGAGCAGAGATAACACCACGGGCCTCAAGGGCACGGGAAATGGCGTTGCCAATGGGAGAGGCCGACACCACGGAGGTGAAGGCAAGGACTGCTGTCGAGAACTTCATTTTGATGTGTGGGGTGGAGATCTTTGAGAGAAGGGTATATCAGATAATGTCGAGAGGATATGAAGATGGTAGAAGAGATAGGATGGGGTGTTTGATTTATGAGGAAGATAGTTAGGAGACCTTGCAGAGAAGATATATTGTTGATGTTATGAGAGGGGTGAAGATGGGAATGAGGAGAGGAATGGGAAAATCAACAGACAAGAGCCGGCGAAAACGTTTGATTTATACATGACGGGAAGGGAGGCGTAGCTTATGGAAATATGGGAAAAGAAAAAGAAAAGAAAAAAAGCTAGACGAGCTCGCCTGCAAGAGCTCGTTCCTTCCAAGAACCGAGAGGGAGAGACACTTGCATGTCATCCATCTCGTCAAAGGCGGAGCAGCGGAGTGTGGCCCCGGACGAGAACATTGGCCTTGTCAGTCGAGAACAGGAGGAACAAATGAGAACAAATCCCATGCTTCCTGTTCGGCTTCCTCTGTTTCCCAATGTGGAAAGCTGGGCAGACGAGAAGAAGAAAAGCTGGGGCGAAGGAGCTGTTCTGCTGACAGGAAGCTGCAATACGCAAGCCGCAATAGTACATTTTAAAAGAAAATCAATAAATGGGAAAGGCACCGTTCAAAGGAAGAATAAAATTATAATAAAATACACTACTCCGCACAGAAGCAGGTACTAGACTGACTAGCTCAGGTACATGAAAAGGGAAGAAATACGTGAAGCTTAGGACACACCCATAAGAACAAAAGGGACATCGCAGTGGAGTGGCCAGAGGAACGAAAGCTAATTCACCCAGTGGAAGGAACGACGTCAATATCCCAACCGTCGTCTTTTCTTTTTTTTCTTTTTTTGTCTTTCTGTTTTTATCTCCTGTGAGAATGGGCACGGGTCACTCCCTGGACCAGGTCAAGGCAAGATACCTCCACAGATACTCCACACAAAGTACCGATGGGGACAAAAAGCCTCGTGAACGACACCGACGGCATGTCTTCCCAGAGACTGGAGACACACTGCTCACATGTAAGTGGCAGGGTTGAGTGAGCATACAGAAAGGGAGCAAAAGGGAACAGTTGCAGTGGGCCGCAGTGAAGGTAAGTGGGTGCAGCAGGAACTGAAAAGAAGTGGATGCATGCTCTTCCTGCTCTTCCTCCTCAATGCGTGTTAGTCCCCTGTGGCCCACATCCGATACAGGCAAGTCCGTCCAGGCGTGGAGGAATCTACAGAACGTACACCCAGGAATGTGTTGTTCTGGTCTGCTTTCGTTTGAATATGCATGAAAATACAGGCCATAAAGGGACATTATTTTTACGGGCATGTCTACATGGCCATTTTGTTGGTCAGGATGCAAGCCACGTAGACCAAAAGAGCTGAAGAAAGGCCCGCTATCACGACGGAACCTGCCGTATCGTCCTCTTCTTGGTCAATGGGTAACAAGTATTGAATGCGCAGCCTCAAGCCACAGCGAAGAAGAGCCACCAGACAGAAATAGAAAGGATAGAAAATGAAATGAAAATCGAAAGAAAATCAAAAGAACGGTGGAAAAGGCTGATGTAGCCGTAAAGAGGGGTGGACACCGAACGAGGTCACAGACGAGAGTGGGATAGGGCACAGAAATAAAAAGTGACAGGCAGGAAGACACACGGACAAGATCCCACCTGGGAGCGGGCCAGGTAACGGCCTGGCCGTGAAAGATGGCTGGGTTACGACAGAACCGAGAGACGAGGAAAAAAGAAAAGGCCGTGGGTTGAGAGAAAAGCCACAGGCGAGGACCACGGACAGTGGAGCCTCGTGGTCGTTGACGACATGGCCGATAGGGCGATGTGCTTGGCAGAGATGAAAACACTTCGTGGGCGTTTTATGGAGAGCATGTACATAGCAATACCAGGGAGGCGAGGAACGTGCCCAGAAACTACGAGTCACTATGATGGACTCGAAAAACAAGAGGAATGCGGACGTGGAAAAATAAAATAAAGCCACGATGGAGCCACGCGAGAAGGCGATAATCAAACCACTGGAAAGGGAGAATGTGAACGAGGAGCAAAAACAGAGAAAATCAGAGACATGGCACAGCCAATTGCAATTCGTTCTGTTGACATTCTCCCTCAAAGAGGCGACTTTCTTTTTTTCTGTGACGAGGTTCTGTTTCCATTGAAAGAGAAGGAAGATTGGAGGTAGAGCAGGGAAATCAAAATAATGCTCGTCGTCGGCCCCTAAAGTTACAGTGTTCCGTGTATAAGTCACGGAGCCTGGTCTGGCCCAACTTGCACTTGCCGTCAACAGCCCAATGGACTTCCAGGGTCCCTGGCCCCTGCACCCAATCCCTGCTACCTGTCATCCTGCCCTATGAGCCCCAGCCTCTTTCGGGCTGGGCGACGGAAAGGCTCCATTGTCTTTTTTGGATGTTATTGGGATGTTTTTGGGACGTCTTTTTAGGACCGGATGACATTCAGATATTTACAGGGGCAGTGCACTAATGGCTCGCGTGGGAAGAGAGCCTCAGCAAGGGAGGAAAGGGGAATTAAGGGGATGGAAAAGAATTGGGAGAATGGGGATAATTAGGGATGGAGACATATGCAAGTTCGCCGTAAGTTCTCCTTTAGCATCACCCCATTCTTCAGCGAGCAAGCCACGCGAAAGCTAGCCAGAAAGGGGCATATAAGTGCAGAAATCCCAAGAAAACATGCACAAATCCAAGACAGGCAATAATAGTAAGACATTCTACGCACTGAGGGGGTGGATGAAGAATAAAGGTAAATTCGAGTACTCTGGCCAGAAAATACAAAGTAAATCTCAAAATTCAAAAGCCTCACCGTTGACAGACTCGACTTCCTCTCAGCTTCCTCTCGCCTTCCTCTCGCCTTCCTCTCGCCTTCCTCTCGCCATATTGGCTGACGGTCCAGAAGAGTGGAGGAGGGTTGCAGTGGCGTGGCAGTAGATGCGTCTTTTGAGTTTTTCTGGGCTTTTCGAGCCAGATTCGGACGAGGAAGAAGGCATGTCGTATTTCTGGACTCTTCTTGGGTCACGTCCGATTCCTGTTTCCTCTTCTGCTCCTCTGTTTTCTTTTCCTGCCATTTCTTTGCAATGCCTCGCCGAACCCCACGGGTCTAGCCTTCTTTGTCAGGGATGTCAGGCTTCTCCACTGCGGTTTAGCCCGGACAGGCCTGGTGTGCCTGGCTCGCCTGGGTCTAGCCAATATTGAGTTGCATCATTGCTTCCTTTTCTGTTGTCTCTCTCAGGGCTCTCGTCACCCTGTCATCGCGAATGCAACAGAGCATCACCGCCTCCCGCCACCATTAAAGAAAGTGACAAAAATTTGGGAAAGTTACTTTCTACTTCCATCTCGGGCCTATCCTCTTTCGTCCTGTACAAAGTACTTTATAGTTTGTATCTTTTCCCGTTCTGTCGGTCCAGCTCCGACGCCATGCGCTGCAGCCTGCAGCTGAAGAATCAGCAGAGGAGAGACAGTCAAAATGGACGGCAATACAGCAACAATGAGGGACATGACAGGCAAGACAAAACAAAAGAAGAAGGGATGGAAGGCTGAGAGTAATACGACGCGCTCTTTTGAGCCTCCTGGTCTCGGACAAGGCAGCCAGCTACGGCATGTGTTATTTTACGGCAGGAGCGTTTCGTCCAGTGAGAGAGGCGCCGAGAAAAAAGTTCGTGAAGTTAGAGTCAAATATGAGACAGGTGGAATGAGTTATGAACGAATAGACTCTTGGAAACAGGCCTAAAGCTGAGCCCGAAATCAAGCAAAAAAATAGGATGTCGTGATGCTTGACCATCGGCAAAAAATTGATTCATCATGTGCCCTTATCGAGCCCTATCCATGACGGTATGAATAACCAATCCAAACTAGAATGTTTCACTGCGAGAACGTCCTATGGAACCCGGTTGGCTACAATGGTATTTAAGGCAAAGAGTCCGGAGGCCCATCAAGAACAATACGAGACTTGATGTTTTCACCAAAAACAGGGAACACAGAAACACAAGGCAAGGAAAGACAAGACAACGAGAGAATACCAATCCTCATAGAGGGTTAAAGGTGACAAAAAAGGCGGCCAATGTGGCCAGCTAGACGGAACAATTACAAAATTCAACAATAATTGTCAGCCTGGTCCAGCATCGTCCAACCCCGGCTCGCCCGGTACGCATTCCGTCTTGGCCGCCTTACACATACGCGGAGTATTCCATCTGTTGTGTCTAACGTGTTGCACACACACTTGTACCACGAGCATTTTACATCACCGTTTAATTCCTCTTCGTCGCCTTCCTCCTCCAGCCTTTTCTGCTCCGTCCCTGTTTGTCGTAAAATACGAGCAGTTGCAATGTCTTGGTGAGCCTTTCTCCGCCTTGATCGTGTTCCTCGGCCTCGTCCCTTCCTCTCCATCATTCTTCCTCCGTCCCATTTTACCTAGCCCTCCTCCTCCATCCTCCGCATCACACCCGCGTGGTGGGCCGCCTGCTGTTTATTGGGTGGCCGCGATGGCCTCACAGTGGGCCATTGGATGTCAGCGACGTCAGCAGGGCCTTGCCACTTTTGGATGTGCGCGGTTTGTCTCTCCGCTTTTCTGAGAGTCGGGAGTGTATTTGTGTTCTATCGTCTTCATATTCGCCTCAGCCACTCTCATATCCTCATGTGATTCTGTAATTTCTGTGATTTTTGTGATCACCGGAAGAGCCGTATGAATTGAGTAGGTTGCGAGAATAAAAATAACTCGGGCGAAATCAAAACGCAGTATGAAGAAGTAACTGTTTGTGGACTTTATATTTCATATTCATTGCTTTTTTGTTCTGGCTCTTTATTTTCCTTTTCTTCTTTGAATAAATAAAAAAAAATTGGTATTTCCATTATGTTTTGTTTTACGATTTTTTTTTTCTTTTAGAAAAAGAAAACTCAACGACTCTCGATTTTAATTTTTCAAAACAAAATACACAAATAAAAAACACTGGTGATATTTGCACATTTTATTTACACCAAACAGAGATAAAAATTTGATAGGGACAGTGTAGCAAAAGATGTAAGTAAATGAAGATGTACGGAGTACATATACATCGCAATGACGCATCCTTTCCATCAACCCTCCTCTACAACACACTCTGCCGTGCATCTTTCTCGCATTCAAACCGAGATGAGCACGCATCCTCAACATCCCACAACACGTAAGTCAATAAGTCAAAGGATGCACAATTAAGAGGTTGATTTATTGGCAGTGGAGGACCGAGTACAAACAGTTCGGATGGATGCATATTCCGTGGTTGGCACTGACAAGGACTGTCACATTCACGGATCACGGATTGCGGATTTGTGAATTTAATTTCTCCCGCCTTATGCATGCACCCGACAGGATTCGCGGAATTTTCCACGACTCGTCGCGGCCTGTCCGTTATTTACCTCAAACAGAGTGTCGCACAGGGAGCTTTACCTGGAACTTCAGGGACTTCCCTCGCAGGGTCTCTCGCAGGATCTGTCGAACCTTGCCGATCGATTTTACAGCCTCTTTGTTGGTTCGTTTTCTGGATGGCAGGATTTCCGTGTTCACCGAATAGGGCACGTTCTCCGCTGTAGCCTTCTGTCAGATGCCGATGCCCGTGCTCTTTTTGTGCTTTGTGTATCCTGGTTTCCTCTCCCGCGGGAATACGTCGTAGATGAGTGAAAAATACAGCCTTGAGGGGCGTCGAATAGGATCGTGACGAAGGATGCCGTGGGAATAGGATTTTATTCATTTTTTCTCCCATTGCATTCGAGGCAACAATCCCTCTATCTTTTCGTCTGTTTTCTTTCCTCTTCACCATCCTGCTCACGTCTTACCGCTGACTGTCGTCAGCCTCATTTGAGCCATGTGGTATGTTATGTGCTACGCCTGTTGTAACTCGTATCAATGTTTGGACTATTGGCACCGCCAGTTTCTTCAAGGAGATTGGCGTGCATATATTTCTCACATAAGGATTTCTCATTTGCTCTTTCATGTGTCCTTTCCTTTCCCCTTCTTCTATTTCTCTTAATTATTTCTCTCATTTTTTCTCCCGTTAAAACGTCGAACTGTTGAAAAGTTTCAATTGAAATCAATTATCCCCCTTTCTTCAAATTTGTTTACCTTCTCGTGGCTAGACAAAAACCCAGTACCCTAATTGGCAGTTACATCATCTCGCGAACCAAGACGAAGTGCGAAAGCCGTCGGCAACGGCAAGGGAGACAGCTGTCGCCGAGAGAACCCGGCGGGTGTCAACAGTGACAAGTCGACTTTTGGCGTCGGTGCACACAGACAGTTCTAGAAGCACCGCCAATGGAAAGTGGGAGAAACTCTTGGGCTGCTGGCGACAGCAAATTGCGCTGTATTTTCCGTGTCCAGCGCTCTTTCTCACTCTGTTGGGGCTATTCTGGTCTAAGTCCGGTGTTTAACCCCGCAGGCCAATGGCACGTGAACAATAATTGATGAGTTAAGCAGGCTTTGTTAGCGGCCGGTTGAGGTGTCCCGCTTTTTGGGCGTGACTGCACGTCATTGCAGTGTTTGCCTCCACTGTGCTCTTGCCGCCCGCGATAAAAGGTTTGACCTGCTTTTTTTCGTTGAAGCAATTCAATCCCATCCATCGATTGTCTTCATCGTCATCGACATCACCACCACAACCACATCTTCACATCCATCATGATCGTCTTACCACCGGCCATGGGCGCATCGGCGCTGCGGCGCCTGGCCCCGCAAGTCGCCAAAGCGTCGCCGTCGGCGTTGGCCGTGCGTGCATTCCACCAGTCGTCGGCCAAGAACAGCTTCTTCACATCGCGGACGACGATGAATGCCTTCAAGAAGTCGACGACTCCGACCACCTCGATAGCTGCCTCCTCCCTCCTTGCGCGCCTCGCCGGCGCCTCGCGGTCGTACTACCAGCAGACGCACAACACGGTGACACAGGCCTCGCCGTTGCGCAAGCTTCTTGTGGGCGGCGCCATCTTTGGCGGCACTCTGATGGCCGTCAACCTGATTTTCAACCGTGAGACGCGCGAGGATGGCGGCATGCCGGTGTACGAGCGCGAGTACCTCAACAACACGTTCCTGCACACGGGCCTGGGCATTGGCATCATTGCAATGACGGCGCGGGCGATGATCCAGTCCGGCTTCATTTTCCGGATCATGACGGCCAACCCCTGGGCGGTCGGCCTCGGCGGCCTTGCCCTGACGTTTGGCACCATGATTGGCACGCGCTCGATTGACCCCGACAACTACATTCCCAAGTACGCGCTGTGGACGGCCTTCAACGCCACACAGGCTGCTTTCGTTGCTCCTCTGCTGGCCTTTGCTCCCGGTGCTCTGCTGGCCCGTGCTGGTCTCTACACTGTTGCCATGATGGGCTCGATCTCGATTGTCGGTGCCACGGCCAAGCAGGAGAAGTACCTGTACCTCGGTGGTCCTCTGCTCGCTGGCTGCGCCATTGTCCTGGCCTCGGGTCTGGCGCCGCTGATCATCCCTGCCACGGCTGTCCGCGCTCTAGCTTTCACCGAGAACATTTGGCTGTGGGGCGGTCTGGCCGTCTTTGGCGGCTTCACGCTGTACGACGTGCAGAAGGTGCTGCACCACGCCCGTCTGGCTGAGCGCGGCGTGATCAAGCGCGACCCCGTCAACGAGAGCATCTCGCTGGAGCTGGATTTCCTCAACATCTTTATCCGCATGGTGCAGATCCTGATGATGCAGCAGAACCGGAGGAAGTAGAGAGAGGTGCTGAAATTAAAGATAGGGCGCGGGAAGGACAAAATGCATAGGCAGAAGCCTGTATTTTAGCATGTCGACGCAGGATCGACTTTTGTATAACAATCTCAATTCAATTCACATTGATTCATATTTCAGGCAAAAAGTGAAACAAGAGCATTTGTTTGGACACAAGTGATCATTGCAATGTACATTAACTAGAACTAAAAAACATAAACAAAACGTAGCTGCTACGGAGCCAAAACACTATCACCACCTTCTTTTATATATTTCCACCGCAACCCCATTATCTGCCTCTACATGGGCCTCTCCTCACTTCAGATCAGGCAGCGACCGCACATAGTGGCTTGCACACACGTAGCCGTCCGGGTTGTTTGTCAGGTACAGCTGGTGGTAGTCCTCGGCGTCCCACCACTGCTTTGCGGGCAGAATCTCGGTGACAATCTTGCCCTTCCACCACTGCTCATTGGCCTGCGCCGTCACTTCGCGCGCAATCTTTTCCTGCTCAGCGTCGTGGTAGAAGATGCCGCTGCGGTACTGCGAGCCGCGGTCATTGCCCTGCTGGTTCCTGGTCGTGGGATCGTGCATCTTGTAGAAGAACTCGAGGATCTGGCGATAGCTCAGCTGGGCCGGGTCGAACGTGATCTGGGTCGCCTCGGCGTGGCCCGTGTTGCCGCTGCAGACGGCGCGGTACGACGGGCTGCTGGCGTCGCCGCCAATGTAGCCGACACGCGCATCGTACAGGCCCTTGCCCTCAAAGTGCTTGCGGTACTCGTGCTCGACGCCCCAGAAGCAGCCGGCAGCAACAGTCGCCTTTTGGGCGCCGGCAGGCGCGCTGGACGCGAGAGCGGCAGCAGCGGCCGTGGCCGCGGATCCAGACGCAGACATTTGGAAGGGAGAGCGGAAGAGAGACGATATAAAGCCCATAAAGTCGTGATGCGATGTGGCGGAGGTTTTCGAGGAAAAGTTGGATTTGGATTTGGAAAAGTCTTAAAGGTCGTTGAACTGTCAGAAGACTCAATTGATTGAACAAGACTGCAGACAGTCGTTGATATATATGTCAAAGTCGAGTAGAGTCGAGAAGGGTCGGGTCAAAGCAAACTCAAATCAATCACTGCGGATGCGCAAAAGCCGAAACGCTAGAAAGCCTGCAGCTACAGAGCGCTGTCGCAATTCGCCATTTGCCCCTAACTATTTTGCAGAATGACAAATCTGGCGGGGTAGCCCGGTATGTCGTCAGTGGCAGGGGCTCGCCCTGGGCGACGTTGATTCCAAAAAAGCGACGGGTTATCGGGCTTGCGCCTAGACATTAGTGGCTGCACAGCCGACACAGCCTACAGCTATTACTCTGTACAGCACCTACAAATCCCAAACAGGCAACAATGTTGATCAAATCATCGTACATTGGGCGTGCTTCAGTGAAAACAAAATACAAATACATACAATACAGTCATGACGCGTTCGTCTTCCTCTTCGTCTTCTTCATCTCCGCCAATCACCCGCCCCGGTCATCAGTCCCGGCAAACTTGACACTCTTTCTCCGTTCTCTCTCGCGATGTTCGCCCAAAACGGGGTGATAGCCGCCGCCACTGCCTCCGCTGCCCGTCAAGACAGAACTGCGCCCAGGGCTTGAGCTGAGAATCGTGCGGCCAGCATTCGCCATCTCGCTGGCACGGCCGCCACCACTGCTTCTCTCGACAGGGCCGGCCAACGACTCTCTAACCATATCGACCGCCCGGCTCTGACCGACTTCATGGCCGTCGGCACGGACTCGAGCAGAATCGGGCGTGGGCGTGCTGTCGTCTTCTCGGTCGCGGTCGCGGTCGCCTGCTTGGCCAAGACTACTTCCTGCCGGCAACAGATGGGCCGCTCGTGACGCCACCTCGTCGCTCCGCTGGGCAATTGTCTCCGTGCGCCATTGGCCGGGCAGACAGGCATGGCCACAGCCGTCGAGAGGACAGCAGCCGTCGGAAAACTCCGTGCCCGTGCCAGAGTCGGGGATTCGCGTGTCGTTTGTCGAGTCGGGAGCCAGACTGCCAATCTTGGGACTCGTTGGGGAACCCCCTTCCTGTGCATGCCATCCTTCGAGACACGACAAGTGGCCGCCGTGGCTGCACCCGACGCAGTACCACCACGTCGACAAGACGGCATCGTCTGGCCCGCTTGGATCACATCCCGACACGTCTCTGTGTCCACACACGGCACACGGCGCCATGACGCTCTTGCACCGGTCGCAGCGCCACAGCGACTCCGTCCCGCTGCCGCTGCCGGGGCTGTTGTGGTCGACCTCGCGGGGCTTCTTGCAGGTGACGCAGAGGTAGCTGGCCGACACGTTCTTCTTGGCGGGCGCGACAATCGACGAGAGGTCGGCGTTCGAGCCCCACTTACTGAGCTCAATGTTGCTCCTGTTTTCTTTGCCGGTGCCTCGACTGGCTGGCCAGCCTGGAATGCAGAGATTGCGCAGGAGGGCAGCCTCCAAGAACAACTTCATGCCCATCAGCCGCGAATGGTGCTGTCGGAGAATGGCACGGGCTTGCAACGGGTCGACCACGTCATCGGGCACGAGCGGCTGCAGCAGCAAGACCATGGCCGATGCGTGCAGCGGCGACGTCCGGACTTCAAACGAGAGGGCACGCTCGACAATAACGTATGGGTTGAGGGCGGCATTGCGGTCGAAACCGGCTGACTTTCCGTCCTTGGTCGGGAAGGGGAACGGCGGGTCGTGTGGCCAGGGGAGGTAGTCGCGGTCGGTCAGACGGTCAGACTTCTCGTCATCCTTTTCGCCGTCGTTGCCATTGTCGTTATCATCCTCGTCGGGCTTGGCCCTGGGTAGAAACTCGGATGTGGCAATGCTAAGAATATCCTGTCGGGACGAGGCGCTGCGTTGGAGGGTTGGCCGCTTGTTGGTGAAGGAGTTGGTGATGGTCTGCTTTGCGCCAGGCGTGTTGCCCTGCGCACCTGTAAACGAGTTGGTGCTGCTCTCTGTGTCTTGAGAGTTGGTTCGGTAGTAGTTGTCTCTCGTGACGCCCGGTGTCGATAAAGTCGGGTTGGGTCCGCTGCCGCCAAATTCCATTGACAGCAGTGCTCGGTTGAGTCTCAGTAGACGCGATGATGAAGCCACCGACGATGCTAGAGTCTCTTTCCTTGCCGTTTCTGGCTGTCGACCACGCGATCGACTGAGAGATTCATCGGCCAGAGAATTGCTCTCGCTGCGGCCACTGTCTGCACCGCGACCGCCAGCTGGCGACATGAACCGATCTCGGCCACGGGCCTCCGACGTGTTGGTGTTTGTCGTTGTCAGGCTGCTCCCACCGGCGCCCATCAAGTCGCTGTCGTCGAGTGCATGCCCTGATGCTTGTGAGATCTCAAAGATGCGTCCGCCCGCACTGTCTGTCGAGTCTTGCCGGTGAAAATCTGGCGCGCGGACTGGCGACTGTTCCGTTCGAGACGGTCTGCTTGTGGGTGGTGGCCGGGCCGTGGCGCCGGGCACGTCAATCGCGCTCGCCATGGCCTCGGTGTCGTAGAAGTCGTAGCCCTCGACACTGGAGAAGTGCGAGTTCTCGCTGTTGTGGCTCGTCTCGGAAATGGTCATCGAGTCTAGGTGACGCCGCCGCGGCTGGCTGGCTAGGTAATCCTGGTAGCGCGCGGGCGGCAAGTTGAAGCTTTCAATGTCGGACGGCAAGCCGTTGCTGGTGCTGTTGTAGCTGCTATTGTTGGCGTCGGACGAGCGGTAGTCGGCGCCGGACTGGTAGTGCTCGCCCAGGTAGGCCAGGCCCGAGACGGGACGTGCAAGCGGTGTGGGCACATTGGACGTACTCTCGATCTCTTCCGCGAGAAGAGAGCGGACGGGAAGGGTGCGGCTGTTGCTGGTGCTCGGCACAAGCGTCGAGTTGCCGTGCTCGCTGCTCGAGACAGATTCAAGTGTGCTTCCTGAAGGATCGCTCGAGGGCAGCCGTTCGCCGCGGATCTTTTGGCCGCTGTTGTTATTGTTCGTAGAGTGGTGATGTTGATGTGATTCGGAGGAGGCGGTGTGGTAGGTGGCGCCTTCTAAGCGGCGGTCCTTGTGATATTGTGCGCGGTTGCGGAACAGCAAATCCATGGCAAAGGCAATGATGCGCCAGACCTGGGCCAGACGGAACTGGCTGACGTTCTCGGCAGCGCGCGCATATGTGTCGAGGATGGAGGCAACGCGGTCTGGCAGAGGAACGATTGCACCGTGGCGAATATATGCAGGAAGTCGGTCTTCCAGCGTCTCCAGGTAGATCTTGGCAAGATAGCCATAGGTGTCTTTTCGTGCAGCCGAGGGGATGCGGCCAATGGCCATGATCTGTTGTGGCCGGAAGGCGCCTGTAGCCCGTAATGAGTCTTCAAGAGACACGGTTAGGCTGTTGATGCTCGTACTTCCCGTGGAGTTGTTGCTGCCGTCTCTGTCTCGATCCCTGTCTCTGCCACTATTGTTGCTGTTGTTGCTGTGAGCCGAGCCAGGGTGGCCCGACGACGGCGGCGTCGAACTGAGATGGTGCACCGAGCTGGCCCGTCGTTTGCGGCCATAGTTTCGGCGCCGTGGCATGAGAAACCCACGGACGACGTCGTCTTCCGAGTCGCTGCGGCTGATACTGAGAGCTGGAGCAGGTGTTGTCGGGTCGGATCCGTAGGACGAAGATACAGCAGCAGCCGCCGCCGCAGCAGTCGCTGAAGGCATGTCCTTGTGCACAGAGGCAAGAACACGGGGCCGTGGCGGCGGTGGTCGCTCATCCAGGAATGTAAGGACGTCGCCCGTCGACGAGAATGCCAGCGTAGAGACTGCAGTCCGGTCAATCACCCGTGGCGCAAAAGCCATGTCGTTTTGGCAAAAGAGGCCGTCCTCGCCAGCCGTCCACAGAAACTCCTGGTCTTTCCAGAGGAGCGCCGACGGCGAGCACTCGAAACGCTCGACGGTCTTGTAGGGAATTGTCGGTCGTGCCAGGTCCCAGACGTGGGCAGCGTTGATGCCAGGCCGCTTAGGCCCGCTGACGTCGTAGGACACGGCCACCTGCGCTGCTCGCAGGCCCTGGCACGTGGCGGACCACTGCCCTGGCCGCCAGGCGACAGCAGCCACAGAAGCAGGCGTGTGCAGCGTCCATTTCGGCTTCTGGCGCTTGTCGGCTGTTTTCGAAAAGTCCCAGACATGGCACGTCTTGTCGACGCCACCGCTCATGAGATGCTCGCCGTCGGGGTGCCACGAGAGCGACGAGCAGGCCTTTTCGTGGGCGGTGATGCGCAGAACGGGCGCACTGGGCTTGCGAATGTCCCACTTCATGACGGCGCCCTGCTCGGTGCAGCATGCAAAATAGAATCCCTGTTTTGGCGACCATTGCACTGCCCGCACATCGGCATTGCACTTGAAGGCCTGCATTGGACGGAACGTCGGTCCCAGCCGAGACGCCACAAATGTGCGTGTGTCAAAGCAGCGGACCACGCCGTCCTGGCTGCCCGACAGAAGATAGGCGTCCTTGTAAGGGTTGATGTCGAGTGCGTTGATCTGTCGCGAGTCTTCTTGCGTCTGGACAAAGGAGATGTTGTTGTTGTTGGCATTCGTGCCGCTGCCGCCAAAATGTGACAGATCGTACTGAAAGATCTTACCGCGCAGACAGGCCGTAAAGATGTGTGTGTCGTTGCGGCCAGTGCCCCATTTGACATCGCGAATCGAAAGCTGCTCGGCAATCGAGGCCGTCGAATTGACCCGTGGCGACGCTTGAGCTGTGATGAGTGCCCGCAGATCGAACGACTCGCGGATGTGCACATGGCTGTCGAGACTGTCGCCGCGTTCGACGCGCACCGTTTTCAGGACATGTCGTCCGGCCAGAACAGCTGCTCGTCCATCGGGCGATTTGTCGAGCGCCGCAATCGGCACGCCCACCTGGAACGCGGCTTCTTGGGGACCGCTGGGCCGATACAAAAGGGGGACAGGCGACGTCGATGGTCGGTCGTGGTGGTGTGCGCCATGCTGGGAGCCGTGGTGCCCTCGCTGGCCGTCATCGTCTTGTGTCGTCGAATTGTTGCCGTCGTGATGCTGGTGCGAGAGACCCGCCGGCTTGCTGAGGAGCTTGCGCATCGTGGAGGTGGAGTCGTATTGCAAGCGGCCTCAAGGAGACCATGGCCTGCGCCGACTATCTGTTTGCCATCGGTGTTGGAGAAGGCGATGGGCTGAGAAGTTGATTGAAGTGTTGTTTCCAAGACTGTCGATCGACTGTGTCGCGATAGCTGTGATGTGAAGCTAAGCTCCAGGGAGTGACATGGGACCCACAATATACAGTGATGATTGCACAGTACGGATAACTGTTTTGTCAACAACGCTTAGTTGCATATCGCGACTCCCAAATTCTTCACTAGACCCTTCTCTTACAGAGCTTCTTCCACAGGTCGCATTGCACCACTCCAGATCGCCAAGCTTCACCAACTTCTTCTGCCGGCGCCCTTGGCTGCCAAACGATGCCCTTTTTGATACTGTTCTTGCTGGGCATCTTCCTTCTCGCCGCCGCCTCGTCTATGCGCTGGTTGGCCAGTCCCCTCGCCAGCATCCCCGGGCCCCGTTTTGCTTCCTTTTCGCGACTCTGGTACGCCTACCAAGTCCGCAACGGCCGCCTTTTGCAGCTGGCGACGACGCTGCACAAGAAATATGGCCCGGCCGTGCGCGTCGGCCCGAACGAGGCGTGGTTTGACTCGCAGGAGGCCTTTCGGATGATCTACAGTGAGTGTCCTGCTTGTCTCGCCTTGTTCACTTTGAGAGAAAAGGGAAGCAGACCAAACAATACTAACAAAACAGATCCCAGTCATGGCTTCAACAAGTCTGATTTTTACTGTATGTATGGCCACCCGTGACTCGGTTCTGAATACACGCTCACAGACCAGTAACCACTGTCCTCTTCCATCCCGAAATGGACTGGAAAAGACCTACGCAAATGGACTTTCCCGACACGCTCGACCTTCTCTCGGAACGAGACATGAAGCGGTACCGGCAACAGAGGAGGCTCATTGGCCCAATCTACCACGAGAGCAACGTTGCCAAGTTTGGAAATGCCGTCGATGCCGTCCTCGACCGTGCAGTCACCGAACTCAAGTCTCTCGACGGCGCCGAAATCGATCTCAAAGAATGGATGCACATCATCGTCGTCGAGTGTCTTGGCGCCTCTGTCTTGGGATGGTCGCCCAAGTTTCTCACGTCACACTCCGACTTTGGCTCCAGCAGTGCCAGCTACTACAACTGGCGCCGCAAGAGCGTCTTTGGCCTGTTCCCGGAGCTCGTTATCGGCGAGTTCTTGTGCAGTGGCCGCGGCTGGGTCGTCAAGCCGTTTGTTGCCGTTTGGCGACTCTCCTACGAAGCACGGGCCGATTTCCGCAATTTCTTCTTGGGCCTTGGCCAACGTGTTGCCTCACGCGTTCGGAAAGCTAAAAAGGCGGCAGCCGACAGAGAGGCAGCAGAAAAAGCATCAGGCGTTCCCTCGAAGCCCAAGGTGAATCACGACCTGATCGCCGACCTGATCGACTTGCACCTCGCAAAGCCCGACTTCAACGAGAATTACCTGCGGCGCATGGCCATCACCAACTTTGGCGCGGGCCACGAGACAATGTGCTCTGCTCTGACGGCGGCCATGGCCATGATTGGCTCTCACCCAGAAGTGTTCAAAAAGGTCGCCGAGGAAGTGCGGGCCCTGAAGGGAAACGATAAGACTGTTTCTTCGGCCCGTGATGCCATGGCCAAAGTGCCATTTACGGCAGCCAGTATTAAAGAGGCGCAGAGACTGCATCCGGCCATTGGCATGTCTCTTTCTCGTGTTGTGCCAGATGGACCGCCACTCGAGCTCCATGGTCATAAATTGCCGCCAGGGACGGTTGTTGGATGCAGTCCGCCAGCTCTTCATCGCAATCGAGAAGTCTTTGGCCAGGATGCCGACGAGTTCCGGCCAGAACGATGGCTTGACGAAGACCACGATCCCATACAACGGCGTTTGATGGAGCGCATAAACTTGACCTGGGGCGGCGGTGCACGAACTTGTCCCGGACGGTACCTGGCCGAGCTAGTCATCTACAAGGCGGTTGTTGCGCTCGTGCGAAACTTTGACGTCGAAGCAACAATGCCAAAAGACGAGGATATCAGGTACTACTTCCTGGCTATGCTCAATGGCGCAAAGGCGCGCTTCCGTTTTGTCGAGAAGGGTCGAAATAGGAGGAGTAGTAAAAGTAGTCTGTAAGACGAAAAAATCAAATGTAAATTGTAAATGCAGAGCAACAACAACATTATGCACAAGATCGACAGGGCCACATCTTATCAAATATGACATGACTTCAGACGTCCACTAACAGCGCTTATCTCGGGGTCTGCACTAGGCCCCACAGCGCCGGCTTCAGCGCCGATAGACCTGCGCTAGAGGGGTCGTCCCGAAGAGTCATCTTCAAATCACCTTTCACTCACATCTTACGTCGTAATTCTTTTCTCAACTCGCTTGTTTACAAATCATCTTTTTTGCACTGAAGAACAGCGACATGGCCGACAATCCTCCACCTCACCCTCGCGTCGGCGTTGCCGCCATTGTCAAGAACCGCGCCGGCCAGTTTGTCGTCGGTCGCCGCCTGGGAACGCACGGCGCTGGAAAATGGCAGTTCCCCGGCGGCCATCTCGAGTTTGGCGAAGACGTTTTCGCTTGTGCACAGCGCGAGACCCTGGAAGAGACGGGGCTGGCTGTGACGCCGCTGGGCATCCTGTCGGTCACCAACGACGTGTTCACGGCCGACAATAAGCACTACATTACGTTTTGCGTCTTGTGTCTGCGGGATGATGACTCGAAAGAGCCGGAGGTAGGCCAACAGTGCGCTGTAAACACAACTGTAGGCAGAATTGCTCACCGCTGACCCTCAGAACCTCGAACCAACGAAATGCGCTGGCTGGTACTGGAAGGACTGGTCGTTTGTCACGGAACTGGCACAGAAGGGCCCTGACGCACCCGACGGTTTCTTCTTGCCGATTGTCAACTTGACCAAACAGCTTCAGAACTCACCCCTGGTCACACTGGATGCTCAGACACCAGCATCTTCCATGTGAGGATGAGAGACAGACGGAAAAAAAGACGGAGGAAATGACGAGATACATCAACGCTTAATTCATGCTAGATATCATAGAAAGATGAGCTGTGCCTTATGCCCCTTGACGACAACACACAAAATCTAAATAAACACCCACCATCCATAGCCTCCCTACTTTCTACTTCCTGTAGTAGATCTTCTTGAACTGGAAATGCAGCTGCAGAATGCCCTTTTCAAACACGCTCTTGAACCCGCGCTCCCGCTTGGAGCTGTAGTCCCACTCGCGGTCCACAATCCGGAACGCAATGTCCTCGTACGGCGGGCCGGCCGTGAACCGGATGAGACATGTGTCCTCCTCGCCCGCCGGTGCAAACGACTCGCCCTTGCGCCGGCCGCCTTCACGTGTTATGTGGTACGTCGGCGCCTTGGTCTTGTCGATCAGCTCCGGGTAGAAAATGTTGAACTTGTAGCCCTGCACGACCTTGGGCGGTGGGTTGTCGTGGTCGTAGTGCGTTTGGTTGTACTTGTTCCACTCGTAGCCCATCTGCACGCGGTTGAAGTAGCGCGGCTTGCGCGGCCGGTACTTGTCGGACCATTTGGGCGTGGAGGCCGTCTGCACAACCTCTTCGGCCGCAAAGATCTCCTCGTTCTCGCTGACGCCGCGCGCCACTTCGCGTTCGTAGAGTGCCTTGGTGGCTTGCGAGAAATCTTCGTTGGGCACGGCCGCGAAGCGTTCTGTGCCGGGCGGAGGAGCGTCGCCAGAAGAAGTCGCTGTCGTCTTTGCGAGGCTTGTGCCTGCAGATGGCTCGCCCTCGACGTCCTCGTCGTCCTCGTCGGCCTGGTCGTCTTGGGCGTCACCGCCAGCTGCTTTGCGTGCCGCCGCAGCCTCTTTTCTCAGTGCCAGTCGCTTTGCACGCGACGCCTCGTTGACGACAGCCAGCTCGGCCTTGGCCTTCCACACGTGCAGCCGCTTCAGCATCTGCTCCCAGTGGTCTGTCTCGAGAGTCTCGTCTGACCGTAGCTTTGCCTCGATCTTCTTTTCCATCTCTTCGAGTTGGGAGAGGGCCTTGGTGTGCAGAATCTTGTCCACGTCTGTCAGGACCACCTCGGATGCACCTTGTTGCTGTTGTCCGCCGTGTCTTCTTTCTCGCCGCTCGTCGCGCGCTGCCCGCACCAGCACCAGCACAGCCTGCCAGTATCTCCGGTTAGCGCGTCGCTTCTCGAGTGTGCGGAACGACTTGATGTCTTCTTCGAGCTCTTTGAGGGAGGCGTCGTCGGTCGAGGCAATCACCGCTTCGGGCAGCGGAAATTCAATATCGGCGTCGGTGTCTTTGTCTTCGAACGTGTCGTGGTCCTCGTCGACAAATCGGAGGTTGAATGCCAGCAAGTCGATGGGCTTGGCCCGCCGCTCGCGCACGCGAATGTCCGCCTTGCTTTTCGACTGCTTGAGCACAAACGAGTCTTCTTGCGCCACGAACCGCTCCGACAGCTGCTCCTCTGTCATGTAGCCGCGAGAGCCGCCGTTTCTGTCGCCATTTCCACCTCCTCTGTCTCTATTGTCCCTGTCTCTGTCCCTGCTGTCTCTGTCGTTTGGTCGCGATCGCGAGTCGTGTCTTGAGCTCGGGCCAGAGGATCTCGGGTCGGGGGAGTATCGCTTTGAGATGCGATTGCGGTTGTCGCGTCGTGGGCCGGTCGGATCGCGTCGCTCAGGCGACCGCCGGCTACTGCCACCGGCAATCATAGCTGCACGCCCAGGATCCATCATGGAGAGTATGTGCGTTCGCAAAGGAATGTCGTGACGTTGAGTTGTTGCACAAGAAAAAGTTGTTGATGAAGGCAGAAGGCTGAAGGCTACAGCGATAAGATAAGACCGCTAGCACCTGCCAGAAAAGGTGGCGGCCAAAATCGGTTACTTGCATGGCTTAGTCATCACGGTGGTCAGTATCTGCAACATTTCACTTCACTCTCATGGAAATCATCCTCTTTCGAATTTTCAAGATATTTTCATGCGTATCAGAGATATTTTGCCGTCTATTCCCTGTTCCCGAGTCTAATTTTTGTGAACGTGGACGATGTCAGCTGACTTTTTTCTTTTCTTTTTATTTTTTTGAAATGATTTACGAATAAACAATAAAGTTTCAGAATCACATATAATTCCAATAAGAATGATTAAAACAACAAAGACGAGTGAAAGAAAAGAAGCGATTGATATTTCTTTCAGATTCAAAGTCATTGCCAATTTGCACCTACTGTTCCTTGACACAACCTTTCACTCCAAAAGAATGATGCTTGAAGCACTCACCAGACGGTAACTGCTTGGTTAGCAGACCTCACTTGGAGACAGACTGCTACTTTCTGTCAACTTTGAACGATATTTCCCATATCAAAGGCTCATATTTACATGGCTCGTATTGCCATCCTTTATCTTTAGTCCGTTATCCCACATATTACAACGAACACCTGTATCTTGCCAAGTATTGTCGGCTTTTAAGCTTAACTCCTTCATAGGGTGGTGAGATATGAGATTTGAGGCTCCATTTTGGCTCCTTGGCCCAATGTCCATTCAATTTTTTGCGCTCTGACATTGATGGTCAACCTGGCAAATACAAGACCGCATTTCTCTTTCCCTGAATCTTCGCGGTATTTCTGATATTCTGCGTACCGGCTCCTCGCGTACCACCCGCGTCTCCCCGCCTTAGCACTTATTTATGTCGTATTAGTGCACAAACGGCACTTGCCTCTGTTTAGCTTGGCTGTAGCAGCAATTGTGCCGCCAATTCCCAGTCGCTCCCCGCAAGATACGGAATATGCATCCGAAATGATGCCAACGAGCCGAATTGCACCACCACCACTGACCAGACACCACCACAACTCTCCAACATCGCAGATAGTATTACCGCATGTCATGATACGGTGCAGTTTCTTGGCACCTGCCCCGCACCGGCTTGCCCCTTCCTCATCAGTGGGGTTCTAACGACGGGCGAGAACGCAGCGAGAACACAATCGAGTTCAAGAAAAGAATGTATCTTGATGCACCCCATGTCACAATTGCGGTGGGATTCCGTTCTTCCCCTTGGCGTTAAGAAGGTTAGGTCCGGATGACAAATGCGCCGATAGCTCAGTTGGAAGCTTATAAGTAGAAGGGTAGAGCTTCCCCTCTTCTTTCGTCTGGAGGCCATTCGTTTTCGCGACCCCCCAATCTGGACTTTTTGGATTATTCTGGACATATCGTCCTTTTCAACAACCCTCCTCGCAAACCGCATATCGACAGCCTCAATCATATTAATCATGCCAAACGCTGTCGAGAACCTGACTGCCTCAGTCGAGGCCACCAAGGTGGACTACAGGGTAAGTGCAATGCCAATTAAAAAGAAATTAAAAAAAGAGAAAAAGAGAAGAAAAAAGACTGACCACTTTTTCCTTCAGCGCCTTGGAAAGAGCGGCCTGCGCGTGTCGGTACCAATCCTAGGCGCCATGTCGTTTGGCACGCCGGACTGGGCACCGTGGGTGATTGGCGAGAAGGAGGCACTGCCGATCCTCAAGGCAGCATACGACCGCGGCCTCAACACATGGGATACCGCCAATGTGTATTCCAACGGCGAGTCAGAAAGAATCTTTGCCAAGGCGTTGAAGGAATACAACATCCCACGGCACAAGGTGCTGATTTTCACCAAGCTCAGCGGAACGGTGGCCGAAGATGTTGAGCTCCGGACCGTCTTCCACGGCGAGGCCGTCTCCAAGAGCAAAGATTATGCGAACCAGAATGGCCTGTCACGGGCGGCCATCTTCAACAACGTCGAGCGGTCTCTGGAGCGGCTGGAGACAGACTACATTGATCTGCTGCAGATTCACCGGTTCGACCCCAACACACCGGGCGAAGAGACGATGGAAGCCCTCCACGACCTTGTCAAGAGCGGGAAAGTGCGGTACATTGGCGCGTCGTCGATGTGGACGTACCAGTTTGCCGGCCTTCAGCATATTGCCGACAAGAACGGCTGGACAAAGTTCGTGTCGATGCAGAATCACTACAGCCTTTTGTACCGGGAAGAGGAACGCGAGATGAACAAGTACTGCACAGAGACAGGCGTGGGTCTCATCCCGTGGGCACCTATTGCACGCGGCCACTTGGCCCGCCCCCTTGAGCAATACGGACAGACAACACGGTCGAGCGGCGAGGCCAGTGTCGCCAAGGCGGCCAACCGTGATGGGCTGAGCGACGCAGACAAGGCCATCATCGGGCGCGTCCAAGAAATTTCCGATAAGCGCGGCTGGACGATGTCGCAGGTGGCACTGGCCTGGATCAACCAGCGCGTGTCGAGCCCCATCGTCGGTCTGAGCAGTGTTGCCAGACTCGAGGAGGCGACGCAGCTGCAGGGCAAGGTCTTGACGGCCGAGGAGGAGAAGTATCTCGAGGAGCCGTACAAGCCCGTGGCCATTCAGGGTCATAGCTAGGGTGTTGTCTCAGAAACTGTACCTATGATTGAAAGATGACAGACAAATCAAAGAGTTTGAAGAAAAGAGTTTGAAAACCAGGCCAAAATCAAATACAATTTTCTGCTACCATGTATATAGAATGCAAATATGAACATGAAAGAACGCGTGACAACCTGACACAAAAAGAGGAGAGTCCACCTCCACCTTATACGGGGGATCCCTCCAGGCAGGTGTTCATGAAAAAGTGCACCATGTTGAGGTTCAGCGCCTGTTGGCTATTGTTCGGCACAATGATCGACAAGGTGGCCACGCTCGTGTCAGGATAGTCGCTCGACCCGGCCAGCGGGGCAGTCCAGGTCACAGTGACATCCCGCCAGGTGTCGATGATAACCTGCAAGTTCTCGTCCAAGAAGCTGACGTTGTCGACAACGTCGTCGTTTAGTTTAACGGTCATGCCTTCCACTTCACGGTCCACCGCAACACGGAACCGGAAAGTGAGCGTGTAGGTGGTGCCAGCGGTGACGGGGATGTTGGACTGAGAGATTGTGACGTCGCCGTTGACGTTGAGCGTAGTGTAGAGCTGGAAGCATTGGGCCGGCGCGTCGGCACCGGTGCCACAGTCCGTCGTGCCGCCGTAGTTGTAGTATGGCCCATTTCCACCGGGAAAGACGTCCCAGTGTTCGTTTCCGTAGCCTGCGTTGGACGTAAAGTCGGGATTGAGAAGCAGGTTGGGGCAGAGTGAGACCGAGGCCGAGGGCGACGGCACAGTCGATGATGACGACGGCGACGGCTTGCACCGGCTTGCCAGGACAGTTGTTGCCGAGAAGAGGCCGGCGAGGGCGATGAACGTGGACCGCATCGTGAAGGAGGGGATCGTGGGCGGGATTGTGTGGCTTGAAATGGAGGAAAACGGACGGTATCAGACTCCAGATGTTGATAAATTTAAGCTCTGTGGACGACGAAAAAAACAAAAAACAAAAAACACAGACAGCCACGTATTTATGAGCGAAAAAGAAAAAAAGATTGTTGGGTGGCGCAGACGAAAGACGTGGAAAAGTAGCGGCACATTTTATTAGTACGCGTCCAAAGATGCACAAAATCAGGGGAACTGTGAATAATATGGCAGGAAGAGGCTAGAACAGACGTTGTTGATTTGGGACCCACGATTCTCTGTTTTATTGATTGATGCCAAGACAGCTCTTTCCTAAATGGTGTAAATAATTGCCTATTCTGGCAGGCAGTGGACCGGCCCAGACCGCTGTGACTTAGCTCGCAACCACCTGTCACAGCGGGCTAGCGGGGACTTCAGCTTCAATTTTGTACGATCTCTTGCACCGCATTAGGTGGCCGGCAATGTCGCTAAATCGGGCTGTCGACAGACCGAGGCTAGATTTTCAGTGGAGCAGATAATTCACCTGAGGATTACTCCGTACTCCGTACTCATACGTTAATCAATATTTACTGAAATAGATCATGGATTATGTTGCAAAACTCCGGCGACTCCGCAACAAGCGCATCACCCAGCAGACGCCCGTTTGGACTCATTTACCGCCCCTCGCAGGAAGGGATATGCAGCAACAAACGCCTCGTCGAGGCTCCAGTTCGCAATGTCCGACAGGTGGTCCTGGAACAGCTGGCTCAGGCAGTAGTCGGACCTGGGAAGTCCATCGTGTGTTGCATCGCCATCGCCAGCGCCATTGCCATCGGCTTCAGAATCAACCAGAGGAACGACCGCCAAGCTGTCGAGCAGGTTCCGGTCCCAGTTGACCGACAGTGCCTGGCCAAGCCGCGTACGGAACACGTCGAACGTCGCTCCATCTCGGTAGATGTGCGAGTTCTCAATGAGCCGGTTCCGTGCTGCCGGCCAGACGATGGTGTCAATCCACATTGGATGTGGCACTGTCAGCTGTGTGGTTGTTGGCCGGAGGAATGAAGGCATGGCCTTGAAGGTGGGCTCGGACCGGCACAGCCGCCAACGGACCTGGTGGCAGACGAGCCACATGGCCGCAAGGCGTCCGGCCACGTCTTCCACGGGCATCTGCGTCATGACCCGAGCAAAGATTGTATGCGCGATCCCGCGATGTGGTCGGCAACGGCCTTTTACTTTCCGAGTTCCACGTGAAACAATGTGTGATTGTGATCTGTGGCTGTCGTGGTTGTTGCCATTACTGTTTTCTTGCACTGGCGGGTTCAGGAGAGACGAGACTTGTGGAAAGGTCGGGGTGGACAGCTCGGCGATGTATCTCGTTTTCTGAAGGCCATCAGACCTCCTGTCCATCTCGCAGCATCGTGGCTCTGTTGATGGCTCTGCTGAGGCCTCAGCTGCACGGGTCTCTGCGTCCTGGAACCGCTGCAACAGTTCGTAGACGGCCTCATCATGCTTGCACATGGGCGGGCTGCTCACCGGCAGTCTTTCCCACGCCGGGGTAATATCCGCAGAGTGTTGCCTGAGAACTGCTTCATCTGGCAACGGAAGAGAGTCGATCAGATTCAGCGGCCACGAGTCGACAAAGTTTGCCCACGCAATGCTGTCGACCGTGTCGTGAGACGGAAGGGGGAAGAGCCAGTCGGTCGAGGCGATCCGAGGAGGCGATGCATGGCTGTGGTCGTGTTCTCTTGAAATATTGACATTGGCCGGCAGTTGGACAATTGCATTTGTACCTGGCGGCCCCGTCATACACACATCGCTGTCTAGACCACTTGTGGCATTTTGTGCCGATGAAAGGATAGCCTGCAACGCAGCGCTCTGTCGTTTGATGATGGCATCGAGCTCTTCGATCCGTTTGTCACGTGCAACCACCGTCTGGATCGCTGCGTCTCGTTCCTCTTCGACAACTTTCAGCCGCTCACCCAGGCTCTTTGTCTCTGTCTCGAGCTGCAGAACCTTGTGTTTTGATTTTGCTCTGGGAGAGTCAGCAAGTTTCAACACAAGAATATGTCATGATCGTGCAAAAAACACTACCTGTGCTCTCGCTGACGTTCTCGGTCCCAGAACCGTCGGTGGGCCTTTTTGTCGTCTGGAAGCGTGTCTACCGGGCGGTAGAGTGACACCGCGCTTGCTGGGCTGGCGTTGTTCCCGGACATTGAAACGCCGTTGCAAGTTCCAAATCTCCATGCGTGGCCGTCTGTCACGTTAGTTGCATCCCGGGTTCTCGGCCCATTTATGTATGGATGCCGGAGACTCTTAGCCGGGGATTTGGCCCCGATTGTGAGGGGTTCTCATGGTAGAAGAGGCTCGCGCTAGCGTGACAACCGCTAGTTCGACTGAACTGTGACACATGCGACGACCAACTGGCACCTGTGATGCTAGCCGCATTTACTCAACAGTGTTAGTGTAAGCCACGCCGCCCTCTCTGTGCTTATTTTGATTGATTTTGTTGTGTATCATATGATGTAAATTGTACATTTTATACTTAACAGCGTCTTTTTCTGGCAGTTCTTGAGAGATGAAACCGGTGGATTATCATCTGGCTTTTGGTCACTGCCATTTCACGTCTTTTTATTTTTCCTCGTCTCGCTGCTCCAAGTCCACACTCTATCACAATGAAGCTTCTTTCAACGCTTGCCGGGGCGGTTTCTGTCGCGGCCGCGGCTGTATCCCGGCCAAACATCATCATGATCCTGACCGACGACCAGGACGTCCACATGAATTCCCTCGACCACATGCCGCTTCTTCAAAAGCATCTTATGCACCAGGGCACCACATTCACCCGCCATTTCTGCACCATCGCCGTCTGCTGTCCGTCTCGCGCCACTCTCCTCACCGGAAAGGCTGCACACAACACAAATGTGACGGACATTGTCACTCCCTATGGCGGGTATCCAAAGTGGGTCAGCGAGGGCCACAACGACAACTACCTGCCCATCTGGCTGCAGGCGCTGGGCTACGATACGTATTATGTCGGGAAGCTGTTCAACCAGCATGATACCGACAACTATAATGAAGTTCCAGCAAAGGGCTGGACTCAGTCTGACTTTTTGTTAGATCCCTGTGAGTGCCTTTGGTGTCATTTTTCTTTTTCTTTTCTTTTTTCTCCTTTTCTTCCTTTCTTCCTTTCTTCGTTTTCTATTATTGTCGGTTAAAACGAAGCCACCCAGCTAACCTGCTCAGACACCTACCAGTATGAGAATGCCCACTTCTCACGCAACGGTGGCAAGCCGGTCTCTTACAAAGGCCAGTACTCGCCGGATGTCACTGCTGACAAAGCATACGACTTCCTCGAAATGGCCCTCGCCAAGGACGACAAGACCGACGCGCCATTTTTCCTCGGCATCGCCCCGATTGCTCCGCATGCCAACATGATCCCGTTCCCCTACGAAGGGACGCCGCCCAAATACGCCGCCCGCCACGCACATCTTTTCAAAGACTACAAGATCCCGCGGACCGACAGCTTCAACCCCGACACGCCCAGTGGAGTCTCGTGGGTGGCGCAGCTGCCGAAGCTCAACGACACAGTCATCGAATACAACGACGAGTACCAGCGCTGCCGCCTCCGTGCCTTGCAGTCGGTGGACGAGATGGTCGACGGCCTTGTTCGCCGTCTCGAAAAGGCAGGTGCCCTCGACAACACGTACATCTTCTACACCACCGACAACGGCTACCACATCTCGCAGCATCGCATGCACCCAGGCAAGGAGTGTGGATTCGACACAGACATCAACATCCCCCTGATCGTCCGCGGTCCTGGTGTTGCTCGGGGCGTGAAGTCGGTGGCTGTGACGGCCCACACCGACCTGGCACCCACATTATTGAATCTGGCCAGCGGTGCATCTTTTGGCGGCGACGAAATTGTCCTAGCTGATGCACCTTCTATAGTCCCCCGTCTGGCCGATCTCGACGGCGGCGTCATTCCATTACTAACGGAAGACGGCACGCCCGCATTGTCGGCCTCTGCAAAAACGGAGCATGTGAATATTGAGTTCTGGGGCAATGCCGCCGGCGAGGGACACTACGGCTTCCGCGGCGACTGGGGCGTCATCAATGGCACTGTCAACGGCTATGTCAACAACACCTACAAGGGACTGCGTCTCGTGGGTGACGGATACAACCTGTACTATGCTGTTTGGTGCACCAACGAGCACGAGCTGTACGACCTGAACCGTGATCCTGGCCAGGTCCGCAACCTCCTGTCGTCGTCCGTCATCAGCGGCCTGTCTGCTCTGAGCGAAGCTTCCTCCATTGCGGGACGTCCATTGGCTGCCATCCTGGACCGTCTCGATGCGCTGATGATGGTTCTCAAGAGCTGCCGTGGACCCTCCTGCCGTCAGCCATGGGCAGTGTTGCATCCACGTTCCCCAACTGAAGGCGGTAGTGTCGTGGTCTCGAGTCTGATTGATGCCCTTGACGAGCGTTTCGATACGTTCTATGCCAACCAGCCCAAGGTGCAGTTTGACAAGTGTGAATTGGGGTATATCCCGTCGTCTGAAGGTCCCCAACAAGTGAGACCGTTGGGTAGGGAGGCATCTTACGGTGTGGGTCGGGAGAGCCAAGTCCGCCTTGGACACTGGTCTGAATGGGTCTAATTTTCGCTGGACGACTTTCCGCAATGTTGCATTTGGCAAAGATATTGCCTTTTGAGATTTCGCAAAAGGAAGTTGTACTCATATGTATGTAAATTATGAATCCTTTTATTTTGGTCATTTTATTGTTATTTGAATACAACGTCTTCTTTTCTCGGCACATTCATGCTGTGCACCCCAGCGAGCTAGTGGTCAGAGATGTAAGCATCCAACCTTAGCAGTATACATGATGACAGACTGCGTACTCCACTGTTTCTGAGCTCGTCTTACATCACCGTACCCGGCCCAGACGGGCACGGAATCAAAAGGCGGTAACGCTTCTGCTGTACGTGTCTAGAACAATATTTTAATATAAATATCACAGTGAAATGCCCCGAGGGAAATCAAGCGGAACAATCTACATACGAAAAGCTTCCTCCACCTGTTACACTTTAACTTCAGAATCCCACACCAGCTACAATGGCACAGCCTACCGCCAGCGGCCAGCTTTCAGCGCCGTCCTTGAGCCAGCAAAAGATCCTCGTCACCTCCCACAACAAGGAGGCCAAAGCTGTTGTGCATTCCGAAAACGAATTCAAATGGCACGCGTTTGACAATGACCAGATGGCCTTCAGCCTTCTCTACTCGACGTCCCAGTTCCCGCCCGACCTCAACAACGACGCCGATATCAAGGCCCACGATGCGCTGCTCAAGGCCCCGATGAGCTTGGTAAACCAGGCCGGCACGCTTCTTCGCTGTGTCGACTTCTGTCCCAGCTACAAGTGCGCCATGCACCGCACCCAGAGCCTCGATTATGGCATTGTTATCGCAGGCACGATCGACATGGTGCTCGACTCGGGCGAGGTGCACCACCTCAAGGCCGGCGATGTTGTTGTCCAGCGGGCCACGAACCACCAGTGGATCAACACTTCAGAGTCAAACTGGGCCCGCATGATGTTTGTTCTGCAGCCGACCGAGGCAGTCAAGGTTGGAGAGACGGCGCTCAAAGAAGACCTCGGTGAGGGAGCTAAGCTGCTGCCTCAGAATCAGCCTCAGTAGCAGGAGGACTCTCTCTGTATATTTTACTTTTTACTCGTTTAAGTCTCAAAATATAAGGCGCACTCAAATTGAATCATGAGTGTTGTAGTGCTGTAAGTGCTGTAAGTGCTGTAAGTGCTGTAAGTGCTGTAAGTGCTGTCTATTCTTCACCGTGACAGCTTTGACTGGGATGTCATTCCATCGTCTCCATTTACACGACGTCTGCATTGTAGCTTCTTTTCGATTCGTCTCCTCTTTTCGTCCATTATATTCACATTGGTCGGGATGTATGTCACCAACGGAGGTTGTCAGACGGAGTTTACAGTATGAGTGGAGATCGGGATCTGACTCTTTCACAAATTCAACAAAACGTGGGTCCAGAACAGCCACCGTTACGCGCTCTCATTTTATGTTTGAGATAATCAGTTGTGAGACGGAAAGGAGTCGACAGAATTATCACCAAGGACTAGGACTAGGAGATAGAGAGAGAGAGAGGCCAAAAGGCCACAGAAGCAAGAGGTAGGAATGCTGACTAAGACAAAAGTGGGTCCAAGAGCTGCCCAACATCAGTTGTTCTTTCAGTAGGAAATTAGGTGTGTATTTGAATGGTAATAGATGAAAGTAGGATATCTTTTGGTAAAAAATGTAAGTGCGGTAAATGTCATGCTTGAAAGACTCGTGCCCATTACGACGAAAGCGGCCGACGAACGAAAACGTGCTTCTCCCAGCCGTCGACCTCGTCAATGTATTCCTCGCGCACCAGCTCGTAGCCACCAATCTTGGGCAGGATCTTGGCCCAGACAACCCAGTAGAGACCGCCGGCAAAGATAAGACCAAAGCCGACGACGCAGTGGAGCCAATAAGGCAGGTGGTCGTAGACGTTCTGGCCTTCGGGTGGCGGGACGAATGGTGCGACCACGAGATAGATATTGCTGAGGAAGAAAAATAGAACGACGGGCCAGGTGGCCGAGATGGGCGGGTGCCAGTTCCAGGCCTGGCGGTTCTTGTACAGGTAGAGAAGGCCAGCAGCCACAAAGGCGTTGACGATGGCAAGTGGGTACGAGATGAGGCTGTAAGGTGTTAGTAAATTGCAAAAAAAAAAAAAAAAAAAACAAACAAGAAAAAGAAAATTGTGGCTTCGTCAAACTCACTTCAGAATAAAATTATAAGCGTCCCCAGCCGGCGGAGCAACCATGATGATTACCGAGACAAGCCAGTGCTCAAACAGACCGGCCAGAGGCGCGTTGAAGGGCTTGTTGCTGGCCCAGAAGCGCGAAAAGGGCAGAATGCCCTCGATGCCGAGTTCCTGGTCTGTCAGCCATATTTCCCATATTTCGGGTAAGTATTTTGGGTCAGTGGGAGGTCGCTTGCCTGTACTAGCCTTCCTTGCGAGAAAATCACGCTCAGGACGTTGCCAAAGGCCGACAGGGCAACAAAGACAGACAGCGCACGCTCGGCAGTGCCGCCAAACACATTCTTGAACATGGACGCGGCAACCAGCTGGCCGGACGAGATAATCTCGTCCTTGGACACACTTGCAAAGTAGGCCACGTTGACAAGCATGTAGAGAATCGAGATGACGGTGATGGCGAGCGGGGCGGCGATCTTGAGCGTCCGCACAGGGTTCTTCGTCTCACTCAGCGCGTAGTTGGCGTTGCTGTAGCCGATGTAGCTCCAGATGACGTTGTACAGGGCCGTGACGACGCCGTAAGCGCTGCCAGTCGTTCCTTCAAAGGCGTTGCGGAAGTTGTGCGGCTTTTCATCCTCGGGCAGCTTGATGTGGCCGGCCAGTGCAACCCAGCCGCCCACGACAATAATGAGAATAATGAGGAGCTTGATGGAGCCGAGCAGATTCTGCAGACGCAGTCCCCACTTCAGGGCCAGGCCGTGGATGAGGAAGGCGCTGGTGATGCAGGCAAGACCCACCCCGCGCTCGTTCCATCTTGTCGGCTCGACCTGGGCGGCGTTGAGAATGTACTCGCCAAAGATGACCGAGTTGCCGCTGGCCCAGCCCAGGAGGATCACGTAGCCCGTGTAACATCCGGTGACGAGAAACTTTGGTCGACGGTACACAAACTCGAGGTAATTCTTCTCGCCGCCGTTCTTGGGGATCGCCGTGCCGAACTCGATGTAGACAGCCGTGCCGGTGGCGGCAATCAGCATGCCGGCCACCCAGATAAACAGCGACAGGCCGACGCTGCCGGAGAGCGCGAGGATCGTGCCGGGTGTGGCGAAGATGCCGGTGCCAATAACGCGGTTCACGATAAGCATCGTGGCCGACACAACGCCGATCTGGCGCTTCTTCTCGCGTGCATGTTCGATTCGGCCTTGAATGCCAGAGGCAGGCACGAGCAATGGTGTCAGTTCGTCGTCTTTGTGTGTGATATGCAGTAGTAAGCATAGGCATCCTGCTTCCTCTATCCTCGTCCAAACTTACCGACGTCAGTGCTGTGCCGCGGCTCGTCGCTGCCCTTTCCGTTCTCTCCGTTGTTCGACGACACGCCGGTTTCGGGCTCGGGCGACGAAAACGGCGAGCCAGCAGGCTCGACGCTGGAGCTGGAGCCCTTGGCTCGGTTGAACCTGGAAAAAAGAGAGCCTGCCATGGTGGCCGCCGGTGTATTTTGAAATTCGGCCTGTTTTCCGTCCAGGACAATATGTGCGTGAGTTGAGTTGTTTGAATTCAAAGTTCTTGACTCTTTTCGTCAAAATCCCAAAAATAAGTAAATCGACCGAGTCAACAAGGCACTCCGTCCATTTTGTACTTTTCCGCTTCGTCGTTGAGCTCGCCGAGCTTGCCCAGCATTTTGTGTACATGTGCGTGTATGTCGTGATGGGTCCTGGGCCAAGTACACTGAAGTACACGCTAGTGCCGGCGCACTGCAGAACCTACAGAACCCTGCGGGAGGCGCCGATCGGTACTTTGAATGGGGCCCCCCCGATTGCGCAATCGCTCAATTTCGCCGCCCAACGGCTTGGAAAAAATTTGTGCACCGTTTTTTGACTCCTTTTGGCTCCTTTTGACTCCGTTTGTCTCCTCTGAATAAGCTCTTGACACACAGAATCACGCTGTCCTGCTTGCTCCTTCCAAATTGAGGCGTCGCCGCATGGCGCAAAATCTCAGCGCAAATACGCGACGTGCCCAGGCCACATCTTGCCCAGGTTTCCGCTTAATGTCCACTTCGATTTGACGCCCTTGCAGTCTCGTGTTGACATCCGGGCCTTCCTGTCAAGTGAAATGCCTTGGCCAGCATAACGCGGTGTGGCTGTTCGATCGTGTGTTTTCTGCTTATTGTGCGCAATCGTGTATGTTTACTCTGCTTTTAACACTCCACTGGTCGGTGTGATATTCGGAATCATTTTGTTCGTCATTCTGATGCCCGGTAAGGATTTGCTTGGAGGTCCACGCCGAGAGGTAGCAGGCCCTTTGATGCCATTCTGAATTAATAATCGACCACGTTATTGACAATGCCGTCACACACTCTTACAGCTTGGCCTGCCAGCGTCGGAAACAGCAGAAAATAAACAGTAGGAATCACCTGTTTATCGCAAAGTGTTTTCGGAGGATATGGTATGTGAGTCCAGAACTCGGATTAAAATGATTTTGTGTTTGTGGCTAGTAGCCCGATCGAAGCCAATTTTTGCTTTTTCCACGCACAGGCGTTGCGGTCCACTCAAGGATGCGCTAGAACCTTTCTGTGGGCCCCTGACGATCTAAACATGAGCCTCAAGCTCAAGCCAGGCACAAGTGTAAACGTTCTTCCTGCATGCACTTGAATTTGTGAGGGGTTTTACCGCGTGCACCCATTCAGTTTTTCTTATGTTGAATCTCAAAGCATCAATCTTCCATTCGTTAATTTCTGTGAACTTGTGGACTTTTAAGTGGCTATTGTCTACATCCCGTGTTCTTTTTTTATTCTTTTTATTTTCATTTTACCGTGAACGAACGCCAAAAAAAAAAAGGCGGACAAAAAGAGAAATGGTTACAATGTTTAGACATTCTTCCACACTATCTACAATAGTATTTCGCTGCGCATAGGTGCACTACCTCAAGGTATGTTCCCTGATACATAGAGCAGCGACAAGGCCCAGAGCAGAACACAGCATAGCCTCAACAAATGTTGACCGAAACCCATCCACGTAAGCATCCACGATCTTCGCCCTGACAACGTCCCCTTGAGGAAGAGAGAGAACATAGTCGATAGACGACAGCACCTTTTCCACTGTTGCAGGATCCAGAAACTGCGTGGTTTTGGACCGCAATACGCCCTGGAGGAGAGCACTGGAAACCGACAGTCCAATCACGCCCCCAACGTTGCCGCTGAGATAAATACCAGAGCTTGCAATGGCCACTGACGCATCACTGTCAGACTGATCGCTGTGGGCAGAGTTACTGCCCGCCCGAGCGTCCTCAGAATCGTTGCCATGGGCTCCCGAAGATAGTCCCGCAGCCAGTGCCATGAAGGCTGCCGAGTGGGCCATTCCCGTAGCTAACCCAGCGTAAAAGATCCAGATATCGTCGAGCACAGGGTGGAACGATGGCCCTGCCGTCCATCTCCAAATCATCATACCTTATCCCAGCACACCTGCAAGAGCAGAGACAACAGCTGCGGCCCGGTATCGGCCCACCCGACTGACGTAGATCCCTGTGGCCAGGCCGCCGACTGTGTTTCCCACCACGCTGGGAAGGAGATACAGGCCAGACGTACCGACGTCTTCGCCTCGTGTGACTTGGATGAAGAGAGGAACAGACAGGGTGGCCGCAGCTTGTGCCGTATTCTGTAGGAGGAGAAGCAGGTAGGATGTCCATACCGCGCGATGAGCCAGCAATTTGGGGGGGAATATCGGCTCCACAGCACGGTTCGTTTCCCACCAGAAGAACGCCACACCACATTGCAGCGTAACCAAGGAGATATGAACCCACGACGGGATATTCTTCAGGTAGGGGATGATTCCACCGTCTGTGAGACTTTCTGCTCCAACGGGCGCATTGCTGGTCAGTGATATAGCGGCAAGGGCAAGAGAGATAGACGTTGCCAAGAGAACGGCGCCGAGGACATCGACGCGGCGGAGACGTGTGGCCAGTGACGCATTCTCTTTGCAGGTGCCTGTCAGACCGTGATTGTTTTCCAGTTTCCAGGACACGAGAACAGCGCCAACTAGTGTCAATGGCACTACGCCGCGGAAGGCAGCTCTCCAGCCAAAACGGTCAGCCACAAGACCACCAAGAGGCGCTCCAACACTGCGGCCAACGGTCTGGACAATGTTGACGTAGCTGCGGTATGCGGCCACTTCGCGGAGAGGAACGAGATCCGTGATGAGAATAGACACCAAGCAGACCAGGCCAGCGCCGCCCATTCCTGCCAGGATACGGCCAAGAATAACGGCGGACATGCTCGTGGCAACCGCACAGACCGCCGAACCCAGAGTGTACAGAGCGTACGCAACGAGGAGCAGCGGCTTGCGGCCAAATATGCTACTAAGACGACCGTAAAGCGGCTGCACCGCACACATGGCTAGCATGTACGATGTGAGAAGCCAAGCGCCGTGTTGAAGCGCGCCGAATTCTGATGCAATCTGCGGGTATGCTGCGAGCAGAAACGTGGTGTCTGCGTTGGACACGAAGACTCCGACAAGCAGAACGGAGAGGATAGAGAGAATTGCCCGTGTGGATGGTTTCGGGTCTGGGCCACGGTCCTCGTGTGTCTTGATTCGGACGTGAGTTGGATTAGCATCATGATACAGGAAAATAAAGTAAAGCTAACATAAAAAAGAGACAAAGGCAGAGGCAGCGACATACATGTTGTTCCTGAAGAGGAGGGAATTCGTCGCCCAACAACGGGGTGGTCTCACCTTGTGCCATACGACGGCGTGAGCTGGGACTGTAATGTAGTCGTGACATGATGGCTGGATCTGTCGATACCTTCGCTGCTCAGAATAGGAAGGGCTGAACTGGCACGGATTTATTCCAGAACCATTATGTGAGAGGTCAATTCCGTGAAATGTTCCGTGCTTAGAGGCAATGCATAGCGAGCAACTCGGTACATTAAATTCAAAACAAATGGAATTTGTCCAATGCATGACAAGGGCAGCAAAAGGAGGAGATAAGAAACAAAACCAAGAAAAGCAACAAACGCAATACCGGGTACTTAGGAAGTTGGTATCTAATTCCGCCATTGGAGTCACATAAGCCACACATATGGATATCAGCTCCTTTCGGTTTGGGAACCCCGGGTTGAGGTGCATCGGAATGGCCCTAGGTCGCGGTTGAAAGGGTTGTCACACTAGCGGCTGTTCGTGATAAAAGACGCCTTGCTGCACGACCCACAACATTATTGCTTGGTGTTTGTCACGTTAGTGCAAAGAACCACACGCACCTCCGCATCTCGACAATTATCGAGCTTCCCCACGGGGATCGTGAGTAGCACATCGCGGGGAATGTCTCGCTTAGATGGCATAGTCACTTTACCAAGCAACGGGACTGCGCTGGTATTCGGTGCTTGACACATTTTGGTTCTCGCTGACTGGCCGGCGCTCTTGATGGAAACGTTGTTCCGACAGCAAACATCCTGGACACGACTGGCTGAATATGCCGCCAATGATAGCCTGCCCATTGACACGAAGAACAACAGGCTCGACGGATGCCCATGACAATGGACTTGGCAACATCTATTAATACAGACCTCGGATCCACATTGCATCACCAAGTACATCGAGAGATAACAGACCACACATCCATAACAACAGCACAACTCCAGGCTCCCTTCTCTATAATCTAATGGCGACAGCACAGCTGGCCAATACCAAACACGACGGGCTGCAGTCTCCCACGACAGCCCATGTCGAGGAGGGAAACATGGAACTTGACGAAATCGACAACGGCCCGAAAGCCGAGAACGAGAAGGTCGAGGACTACGGCAATGAAGACGTCGCCGAAGAAGCCACCGGTGACAACCTCCCAGACGGGTACTACTACTCCTTCCAGTTCATTGGCACATTCACGGCCCTCTGCTTGTCGTCGATTGCGCTCTACATGTATCTTCTGATGCCCTCGGCCGTGCTGGCCACAATCAACAACGACATTGGCCCGAGCCCTCTGATTTCATGGTGGTCCATCGGCCGCACTGCGGCACAGTCGGTCACGTTTACGCTGGTCGGCCGCCTTTCCGACATATTTGGGCGCCGCTGGTTCTTCCTTGGCGGCAATGCAGTTGCCCTCGTGGGCATTGCCATCACCGCATCCAGCTTTAGCATTGCCCAGCTGGCTATTGGTGCGGCCATCACGGGCATCGGCGAGGCGGTGCAGAACTCATACACCATTGCCCTGGTCGAGCTTGTACCAAACAAGCACCGGCCCATGATCATTTCGCTCGTCTTTGTATCGTCAGCCCCGTTTGCTTCACTCGGGGCCATTACAGGTACAGTCGAAACTTACACTTCCCACGCCCTATAATGGCGAGGAATACTAACAACACTGATTTCTTTCCGCAGCCACTACAATGGTAACAAACGGCATGTCGTGGCGGTGGTGCTTCTACATTCCCCTGATCACTGTTGTCCTTGCCCTCGTGCTCATGTTCTTATGCTACCATCCTCCGACCTACACGCAACTCCACATTGGCGACCATCGGCTCAGCGTCTCGCAGCAACTGCGCAAGCTTGACTACCTCGGGATTGTCTTGTACACCTCTGGGCTTGTTCTCTTGCTGCTTCCGCTCGGCTGGGGCGGGACCCTGTTTGCATGGAAGAGCGCCGCCACGATCGCCACTCTTGTCATTGGGTTCTTCACGCTTTGCTCCTTCTTGGCACGGGAGGCGTTTGTAACCAGGAGATCGAGCGCTGGTCTTGCCCATCCGTCACCGCAGAGAGTCTCCCCACTCGTGCCGCTGTCCCTGCTCAAGAACCGTGGTTTTATGGCGCTCGTTGTGTGTGCCACCGTTGGGTCCTGCTGTTACTATCCTTCCGTCCTTCTCTGGCCACAGCAGATTGCATACATCTATGGCATCACGGGTCGCCGTGCCGGTTGGCTGGCTTGCACTGTAGGTTCAGCTACGGCACTCGGCAGTGCCCTCACTGGCATCACCATCCGGCTTGCTGGCAACTAGCGCTGGATGTTGGTCGTTTCGTCGGTGGGCACGGCCACGTTTGTTGCAGCTCTGGCCTGTCTTACGCCGCACAATTTGAATGTTGGTATCGCCTTGACATTTTTGGGCCCGTTCTGCGTCGGTGTTGTCGAGGTGTCTGCCCTCAGCCTTGCGCCTCTTTTTTGCCCTCCACAGGATCTTGGTCTTGCGTCAGGTCTTTTAGGCACCATCCGCACCGGTGGCGCCAGCATTGCGAGTATGTCCTTTCCCTACGACTGATGTTTTGTCTGTCTTAATTTTTCTGCTTCCCTTATTCTTATTCATTGCCAACATATTAACATTACACTAGCCGCAATTTTCACGTCCGTTCTATCGACTAGGAAGGAAGAGACCATAGCCGCTGCCGTTGTTCCCATTGCACAGGCCAGTGGCTTTGACATGACAAACATCAAGGTGCTTCTGGCCGCGGCGGGCAGTGGAAAGCTTTCCGGTGTTCCCGGTCTCACTGCACAGCTCCAGTCTGATATTAGAGCCGCTCTACCCGGAGCATATGCTGCCGCGTTCAAGACGACCTATCTTGTCAGCTTGTCGTTTGGCGGACTGGCAATCATTGGCTCGTTCTTGACCAAGGATGCCGCTCCGTACCTGACCAAAAAGGTGTCTCGCCGGCTGCAGGTTTAGGATTATCACGTGGATGTTTGGCTTTGGAGTAGTACCGCTCAGGAATCACATTACTCGTATACCTATGCAATAGACATCTTCATTCCGCCGTTTGAACAGATGACACTGCCAGTAGTCCAGCCACTCTCCAGAGAACACAACATGTCGACCGTGCCTGCAATCTCTGACGTGAAACCTGGACGACGAGCCCGCATGGCCTCCCGAACAAGCTTGTCGAAACGGGGTGCGTCCGCACCTGCCATTTCCAGCACAGCCGGCTCTCCGTCATAAGCAGCCAAAGGTGCAGCGTCAACGTATGGCTGGTTGATAGTCCAGAACGATGTCCCGGCCTGCTCGTACATGTCGCCCCAGGCGGGCCCTGGGTTGATGGCGTTGACTGTGGCACGCTCGGCGAGTTCGCGGCTCCAGACACGCGTCATGGCCTCGATGGCGGCTTTGCTTCCTGCGTAGACGGACTGGCCCTCGTAGCCAATAGACGATGAAACACTCGACACGGAGACAATGCGTCCTGAGCGGTCGTTGGGAAGGAAGGGCGATATGGCTTGGGTGAGAAGAAGCGGCGCCAAAACATTGACGGTGTACACGCGGGTGTATTCGGCTGTCGTGATGGCGCCTTTATTCTCGTCGTTCATGAACTGATTGGAGGAGACGCCAGCATTGTTGATGAGGATATCGACTTGGAATGGCAGTTTCGTGGTGTTGCCGGCGTGGATGGCATCAAATAAACCCCGAGCAGCAGCAACAATCTTCTCGCTGGCCTCTTCGGGAAGCAGTAGGTCAGCCTGCACACTGTCACAGAGAATTTCGTGTGCTTTTGCGAGCTCGGTGCACAACTGCTTGGTCGGCTCCGTCGACGAGTCAGACGAGTATGCCAGGAGAAGATTGCACCCCTTTGCCGCCAGACGTCGAGCCACAGCGGCGCCAATGCCTGTTTGGAGATTGTCAGCGGGATGTTGCTTTATTCGGTTCTGGATGGTACTCGAAACTGTCCAGAAATAGAACTAACCTCTCGAGCCACCGGTGACGATGCCCAGTTTGCCCTCATAGGGCCTTGAAGTTGCCATGTTTTTGTCCACAAAGCTTTTCGAACGGGAACTGAAATCAAATTTCACGGCGTTTGCCAAGAAGAAATCCTGCAAAACTCTACAAGACATGCCTTCGCAGCAATTGGGCAGCAGCTATATGTTCGCATTTTCATCCATTTGGCCATCGAGCCTCAAAGACCCAGACCATCAGACAAGTGCGATGATCGCATTGTTTCCCAAACATTTTTTTATTCTTTTCTTTTTCTCCTGCACGCGCTCATGTGCCGAGGAGCACGCGACGTTGACGTTGTTTGATATGTCGGATGACTTTCACATTTAACAGCGCCCCCGCAGTCCGTGTTAGTGTGAGGGCTGCAGGAGTGCGGAGTAGCCTAAACGGGTGTCGTTGCAGCGCTGTTAGTGGCCCGATGAAATCCACTACTCGGGACAAGCCCGCTCGGCACATCCCCGACCTAACTTAGGCCAGATACAGTGCCACATAACGCAACTAACAGAGTGGACAGGATGCGGTGTTACGCCGACTACTGCACGTGGTCATAATCCAGGCCTTCATCGGAGACGGAGTCGATGTGACGACAGCTCGTCGTAGCTCAGAGCGAGAGCAAACGCGAGAAGGAGGGATCGGTATCAACGGCGAGGGGCAACAGCCGCTCCGTCAGTGCTCATCAGGGTTGTGGAGATGAAAAGAATTGGGGTCAAAGATTGTGAAGAAAGAAAGTATTTACAGGCTGGTAGCTCTCATATTGATAATAAAAGTCTTCTTTCTCGTTGAATTTTATCCACACTTGAGAGCAATATTCACTCGAATAAAAACAAGTTGGCAGACACGTTCGAATTATCACAACTCACATAAATCGGATTTACAGTTGTTCGTCTTGCCCACCTCACCCACCATGCCTGCACAGGTCGTTGTCGACAACGGCACCAACGGTACCAACGGCACCGAAACCAAGACGGCCGCTCCCCAGCGCTACGACCACATCCTCAAGTTTCCCCAGACAGCACCCATCACAACGCCTCCCAATGCCTGGCGCATCGCTCAAGAGTGGCTGAGCCAGCTCCAGTCCGTCTTTGCGGCACAGGACTTTGCCAGCCTTGGAAACCTCTTCCACGAGGACTCGTGGTGGCGCGATATCCTGGCGCTCCAGTGGGACTTCCGCACGATCCACGGCCGCGAGGCTATCCAGACGTTCCTGGAGGAGAACAAGACGGCTGGTCCCCTGACAAAGCTGCGGCTGCAGGAGGACGGCCAGTTCCAGCCCAAGTTGGAGGCAGTTGCTGATTCCGAGAACGGCCTGCACTGGATCTCGTCTCTCTTCCACTACGAGACACAGGTCGGCCACGGATCCGGCGTGCTGCGTCTGACACAGGAGCGCCCCGGCGAGTGGAAGGCGTATGCCGTGTACACCACCCTCCAGGATCTCAAGGCGTTCCCCGAGCCCCTCAACGAGCGCCGGCCCTATGGCACCATCGACAGCATGCCCGGCGGCTTCTCCAAGGGCACTTGGGCCGAGCGGCGTGTGCGGCAGCAGAACTTTGAGGAGGGCGGCCCGCAGGTTCTGGTCATTGGTGCCGGCCAGGCTGGTCTCAATGTCAGTGCCCGACTCCAGCAGATTGGGTTTGACGTCTTGGTAGTGGACAAGAACAACCGCATCGGTGACAACTGGCGCAACCGCTACCGCACGCTGGTGACGCACGACCCCGCCGAGTTCACCCACATGGCCTACCTGCCCTTCCCCAAGAACTGGCCGCAGTTCACGCCCAAGGACAAGCTCGGTGACTGGTTCGAGGCGTATGCCTCGCTGATGGAGCTCAATGTGTGGACCAAGACGACCGTTGGCAGTGCCGTCTTTGACGATGCCGCCAAGAACTGGACAGTTGAGTTGGTGCGCGATGGCGCGCCGCGGACGGTCAAGCCCCGGCACGTTGTTTTCTGCACAGGCCATGCCGGCGAGCCGCGTGTTCCGTCGTTCCCTGGACAGGCCGAGTTTAAGGGCGAAGTGTACCACGGCAGCCAGCACGAGGATGCTTCCAAGACCAAGGGGGAGGGCGGTGCCAGCGGCAAGAAGGTCGTCATTGTGGGCACGGGTAACAGTGGCCACGACATTGCCGAGAACTTTTACGAGAACGGTGCCCAGGTCACGATGCTTCAGCGCGGCGGCACATATGTTCTATCTCTCGACAAGGGCGTGTTCATGCTGCACGAGGGCATGCACGAGGACAACGGCTCGCCTACCGAGCTCTGCGACATTGTTGGCGAGAGTCTGCCGTACCCCGTAATGCTGGCCCTGAGCCGTGGCCTCACCAAGCGCATTGCCAAGAAGGACCAGCAGATCCTCGATGGCCTGGCCCGTGCCGGCTTCCAGATTGACTGGGCCGTGGACGGTGGTGGAATTGGCCGGCAGTACTTTACTCGCGGCGGTGGCTACTACATTGATGTTGGCTGCAGCCAGCTGATCATCGACGGCAAGATTAAGGTGCGCCAGAGCGCCGGCATTGAGCGCTTCACGCCTACGGGTCTGGTTCTCGCCGACGGAAGTGAGATTGAGGCTGATGTCGTGGTTCTGGCCACTGGTTTCGATAACATGAAGACTACTGTGAGCAAGGTTCTCGGTGACAAGGTGGCGTCTCGCTGCAAGGATGTGTGGGACCTAGATGTCGAGGGCGAGCTCAATGCCATGTGGCGTCCCAGCGGCCACCCGCACTTTTGGTTCATGGGCGGCAACCTGGCTCTGTGCCGTATCTACTCCAAGTACGTGGCACTACAGATCAAGGCTGTCGAGGAGGGTTTGAACGTGCAGGCGTAAAACGACGTGGTTATTTCAGTTGAAACTAGATTGCACTAGACATACTTAGAATGAAGTATCAAGAGGTAAATGTCTTTTCAGACCGTTGCGCATTGATATGTGATAAATACACACGAGGTGTTGATTCTGGTATATGTCTTGAGCTAGTGGCGTGTGTCAATGGTGAGCACATAATTTTTATATCGAGATATGGGGTGAGGATGGCGAGCTATGACCCAGTGTCTCTTGCTTAATTTTTTCTCTCTCTCTTTTCTTCTCGTTTGTTTTCAAATGTTTTAAAGATGTTCTTATGTATTCGTCAACGTACATTGGCGCTATGAATACAGGAATAGCCTAACAAATGCCAGTCGACTGAGTTTTCGCAGCACGTCCAACATGGTTCATCATTAACATAAATTTCATCATTCGTCTCTCATTAACAACTACAACTAAACTATAATAAATCAAAGCCATTACCATACACAAAACCACTGGCTACACCCGGTCCCAAGAATTCACCACCGTCATCACTGTGGCCTTGGCCTTGACCTTGGCTCGGTCCCTGTCCTTGGGCTAACCATGAAAAACTATCCTGGAAACCATTGTGAAATCCGCCCTGGAATCCCCCTTGAAATCCGCTTTGAAAGCTGCTATCGAAGGCCATACTAGTCAGGTTATGTGCGTCTGTCGCCGTCTCGGTCGATGTGTCGGTCGATGTAGCGGTAGACGGTGGTCTCATCACCATGTCGGGTGACTGGTTGAGAACATTTTGCAGGATATCCCTCGCTCGCAGTGCAATATCAACTGATGCACCGAGTACCCGCAGACATTCAGCCGCGTCGATCAGTGATGCCCTCCAGCTAGCTGCAAGTGCGTGTCCAGGCATGTAGATAAGACAGGTGGCCTGTACAAAACTTGCCGTCATCAGCCACGCCGTGGTGTACCATGCGAATCCACGGTAGACGACGTGGCGAGAGCGAAGGAAGGTGCAGATGGAAGATGCACACTCGTCGGCGGCCATCAGGCAAGAGCGAACGGGGTTCACGGGAGCAGTGGGGTTTTCCACAAGAGGAAGCTGCGCACCCGAGGCAATTGCCTCAAAGAGGAAGGGTCGGTTCAGCACAATGCGAAGGTTTAGACTTCGCCATACAAGAACTCGCTTGGGATACTCAAGCCGTGGCTCCAACAACGAGTTCTCGTCCTCGGCAAAGAAAGGAGGACAGCTGTTTCGCCATTGTCGAATGCGCTCTTCCAGTCGGGCGACGGTGGCAGCATGTGGGCGGCGGAAGGCGGCAAGCTCGGCCTGGGCCGCATTGGCAATCCTCGCCAGTCGCACCTGCTGGATGAGACACGATGCGGCAGTTGGTTGTCCTGGCTGCTCAGGCGGCAATTGCTCCATGTCGACGGCCAGCTCAGCGTCGTCCAAATTTGCCGGAAGACGGACGCTGACTTCAAACTCGGAGTGGGACACGGCTGGACGACCAAGGGCCAGCTGAGCGCCCGACAAAAACACGAAGAGCGTCCACCAAGTGCGCCGACGCAACTCCATAGTGAACGGCGACGTGCGAGGCATGCCAAACTCACGATGCAGTCCAATGGCAACAGCCATGCTAAATGCCGTACCGATCAGAATAAATCCCGTATTTGGCTTGTTGCGCTTCTGAAGGTAGTTTGCCAGCAGTGTCAGTGCCTGAACATAGCCAAGCGAGCCCTTTTCTAGCACGGCCATGCCGAGATGCCGTCTTGCCTCGCGGAAAAAGGACAGGTCGTCGCCTTTGCCTGTCCCATTGGCAGCGCCGCCGCTGACAAACGCGCCAATGGCCAGCACTGCATGGTACAGCAGCGGCCAGGAGCCATCTCGTGGCTTTGCCAAAGCGCCAGCAACACGTGCTCGGAATGTGCCTTCGTGTAGGATCGGGTATGCCGGATGGTACAGCTCAAAGTAGTCGTCGATATATCGGGCGCGCGCCGCCACTTTGTGGACTGCAACATCTGGGACGTCGTCATCGATAAGAGGCGACGTGTTGCTGGGCGATGTGTTCTCGGGATTGTATGTCACTGGTAAGTACGGTGGCAGCGACTGCATGAACTTGAGAGCCGCAATGCCCGACTGGGGGCCAGTGTATCCAGACTTGTGGGGGCCGGCCGTCAAGAAGGCCATGCCATCAATGGCCCTTTCGGGGTCCTCCGACTCGTCAAAGTCGAGATCATCGGCATCGAGATGTTCAGTCGGGGGTAGGGGCTGCGGATCAGAGGCATTGTCGTCAACGGCAGTGGTCGTGGAGCGCCGGTCGTGGTCAGGGTCAGTGTTGGAATTGGAGTTTGTGTCGCGCTGTGGTGCAAATTCCGTATGTTCATTCGAGTCGGCGTCAGCCACCCCAGCACCATTGACAGTCTTTTGCGTCGGCAGGCCTTGCAGGGCAGCAGCCAGGTCAACTCCGGGCAGATACACTGCCCAGGCCTGCTCGATCCGCCGCCGTTGGTTTTCTGATTCCTGGAGACGCCGCTGCAGAGCCACGAGACGCTGCGACGGCGACGAGTAGCGGCATGCTTTGGCATCGCGGTCGCAATTCGCGCACCGGTCACCGCCCGAGCAGCGTATCTTTCGCCGCTTGCACTCGTCGCATGCAAAGAACTTGCGCATCGGCCGGAGGTTGTCCGGCTCGGCGGTCGAGGGCCGAGCCTGGGCCTGGACCTGGGCCTGAGGTCGGGGTTCCGTTCCTTTTTCTGATTCTGTGGGCATTGGCGACATGGCGTTTGCTGTGAGTAAGATTGAGAAAACAAGAAATCAGGAGAGACAGCCCGTCGTCACAGGTCGTCAATGTTCCCCAGTTATCCCCAGTCCCCAGCCGTCTCCAGTTGTCTCTTGTCCCCCAGTTGTCTCCGCACTTGACTGATGGAGTGTTCCACCCGATTGCGGAGATGAGTGGAGAAAGAGCAACACGAGGCGTGAGTCGATGGTGGACGCAGATGCATTGTTCCTTGTGGAAGGATGCAGTCTTGCAACGGAGGAGCTAGGGAAGTAGAAAAAGACCAAGTTTCAGAGTTTACGAGTGTCGACCGCGCCATCGACGTCACTAACACATCGCGGTTGGGCGCCGCGCGAGGTGTTGACAGGGGTTGCTCGGCGCATGTCCGTCGCAACGATGCAGGATTACCTGATCTGGTTTAGTGTCGGAAAACAAAACCCAATTCATCCACAGTCGTCGGCAACAACCCGACTGCCGACAACCACGCGAGGGACGTCTCTTCTAATTATGATGTAGGAAAGACACGATCGGTTCGTGATGTGTTGATTGATGAAGGCGATGAGAATGTGTTATGTTGATGTTTTTCTTGATATTATTCGCATTGTTTATTCCCCCCCTTTTTTCTTGTTTATTATTATTATTTAAATAAAATTTAATAATTAAATGTTGGGCTGACATTTTCTAAAATCCTTTTAATTTGCTACATAAGTACAGAAATTTAATACACGCAGTGACAAAATAAATCACCCAGAGACCCCCGTTAATACACTGGGAGCTAATTAATAACCAAGTGGTGAAATGGAATGCTGGGAAAATGCCCTCACGGAATCAAATGATACCGACCAGACTACATCAAAACGATCACCATGTCATCACAGTTTCAAAGCACTAGGTGCATGATTCGTCTAATGTTTTGGGTCATTCATCTACTTGCCGTTGCAGATATTGTTCACCACTCTAGTTGAATACCTTGTCGTAGCCAGTCAGCGAGAAGCGATACCGCACGTCGCCCTTCTTCAGTCGAGAGATGACCTCCTTAAGTCCCTCCTCGCCCAGCTGGACCTCCTCCACCCATGGCTTGATGTTCTTGTCGGCCGCCAGCTTCAGCATGTCGAGCATCTCGCGACGGCTGCCCAAGTGGCTGGCACCGATCAGGACGCCATTGGAGGAAAGGTCTTGCGCACGCACAGTCTGGCCAGCCTCCTCGGGCATACCCACAGAGATCCAGCGGCCATGAACATCCATGAGTGACAGGTAGGCCGAGAAGTCAAAGTTGTCGATCGAGTTGGCGCAGTTGACAATCAGGTCGAACGTGCAGCGGTGCGGTGCAACCCAGCCTTCCTCGTTGGTGGCCAAGAAGCCGTCTGCACCAAGAGCCCGCGCATCAGCCTCCTTGGCCCGTGAGCGGGAAATGGCCCAGACCTCCGCGCCCAGTGCCTTGCCGAACAGGATACCAAAGTGGCCAATGCCGCCAATGCCCACGATGCCGATCTTGGCACCCTTCTTGAGGGCGCCGTGGCGGACAAGGGGAGAGTAGACAGTCAGACCAGCGCACAGCATGGGCGCCACAGCCGCGGTGGGAATGGACTCTGGGATCGGGAAGACCCAGTACTCGTTGGAGCGGATGTATGCGGCGTGGCCGCCCTGGCTGATGATGTCGGTGCCAGGCCACGGTGAGCCGTACGTGTTGATCAGGTTGACCTGGCAGTATGTCTCGTTCTCCTCCTTGCACTGCTTGCACTCGCCGCAAGAGTAAACCTGGGCGCCGACACCAACACGCTGGCCGACCTTGACGAGTGTGACCTTGGAGCCAACACGAACAGCACGACCGACGATTTCTGAGGTGTTAGTAGTCCAACTTCGAAGATGAATAGGAGAAAATGAGAAAAACAACGCTGGCGAAACCTACCATGGCCAACACACAGAGGGTAGTTCTGCTTGCCCCAACCGCCGGTCACAGTGTGCACGTCCGATCCACAGACACCGCAGGCTTCAATCTTGATATCGACATCGTAGTCATCGGCAACCTTGAGCTTGAACTGTTTTGTACAGTTAGATGTGAGGCCGCAAGGTTAGTGTGGGACACAAAATCACTTACAGCACGGCGGTGGAAGTCGGGCGGGTTGCCAGGTCCGTCCACCTGGAAGCCCTCGGTCTCGGTAGGAATAGATGACATGATGATAGCGGTCGTGGTAGTCTGATTTTGTTGCCGTTTCTGGGAAGGAAGAGTCAAGGGGTACTAAACTTTGTGTTTATATCTAATAGCGAGAAATCTGAACGTCGTACTTCATGTTTCATGAGGGGTATCGAGAGAGAGTGAGACGAAGAACAATAAAATCCTCACATGCTACCCTCTCCAACATCTCCAATTCCCCGCCTTATCTCCACAACGGACAACAACCGAGAGCTGTACAGGAAATTTCTGAAAATGGAACATCGCAAACAGGACCCTGCAGATTTTAGGCAAAGAGAACTAAAAGAAAGAAGCACAATAATTCGGTGCTCGCCCGATACGATACGCGTGGTTTGTACGGGCATATGCCGTCCAGTTCGAGAGTATCTCGGACAGCACCCAAGCGGGCCTCGTCGGGACGTCCCCGAATTGGAGTCAACGCATGCCTTGAAAACATCACATGTACTTTTGGATTTTATTTTGAATCTTTATTTTCATCAACACGGCAAAGCAACGGGTCAAAGAACGAATAATGGCAGTCAAATGACCACAGACTTTAGCCGTTTACTATCGTGACTTTGTAATCTAGTTGATATAAATCTACCAAGAATGGAAACAAAATTGAGCAAGGTGGGAGTACCGTTGCCAGAATCTTATCCTAACCAGTTTCAACCATCCACTCCCAACACAATGGACATCATCCAGAGAAAGCCCGTCAACCACGCCATCCACACCAGCCCCTCGCACGACCTGCGTCTGGTCGAGTGCGAGATCCCTGCTGTTGGCCCCAACGACTGCCTGGTGCACGTCCGCGCATCGGGGATTTGCGGCTCAGACGTGCACTTCTGGAAGCATGGCCGCATTGGGCCCATGATTGTCACAGGCGACAACGGCCTCGGCCATGAGAGTGCCGGCGTTGTTATCAAGGTGGGCGAGGCTGTGACACGTTTCAAGCCAGGCGACCGTGTTGCTCTCGAGTGCGGCATCCCTTGCTCAAAGCCCACCTGTTTCCCATGCCGCACTGGTCGCTACAACGCGTGTCCTGACGTGGTCTTCTTTTCGACACCGCCTTACCACGGCGTGCTGCGGCGCTACCATGCCCACCCCGAGGCCTGGCTGCACCGTCTGCCTGACCACGTCTCATTTGAGGAAGGCTCTCTTGTGGAACCGCTGTCCGTCGCACTGGCTGGAATTGACCGTGCCGACCTGCGTCTTGCCGATCCTCTGGTGGTCTGCGGCGCTGGCCCCATTGGACTGACCACGCTGATTGCTGCTAATGCTGCTGGAGCCGAGCCCATTGTCATCACAGACGTTGACGCGTCGCGTCTGGCCAAAGCGCGCGAGCTGGTCCCCCGTGTCCAGACAGTGCTCGTTGAGCCAGGCGTTGATGCCCAGGCTGTCGCTGACAAGATCGTGGCGGCGTTGGGCCAGCAGGCAAAGCTCGTCATCGAGTGCACTGGCGTCGAGAGCAGTGTCCACGCCGGCATCTACTCTACACGCTTTGGCGGGTCTGTGTTTGTCATTGGCGTTGGCCGTGATTTCCAAAACATTCCCTTTATGCACCTGTCGGCCAACGAGATCGACCTCAAGTTCCAGTACCGCTACCACGACACCTACCCCAAGGCGATTCGGCTTGTGGCCGCGGGCATTATTGACTTGAAGCCGCTGGTCACGCACCGATTCAAATTGGAAGAGGGCGTCGACGCCTTCAAGATTGCCAGCACGCCAGGGTCCAATGCGATTAAAGTGCAGATTCTTGATGAGGAGTAGGAGGAGTATGCAGGGCAATGAGGGAGGAGCAAACAAGGAGATAGACCAGACTTGAAACAAATTGACTACGGTTGTAAATTCAGAGGGCAATAGCGTGATTCATCGCATGCTGTGTCGCCGATATTCCAATGCCAGGTATACGCATTTCAATATTCAAGAGTGTACTACATGTGTAGTGGCACCCGTGTTGCAACAGCATCGTATTCTCAATGGGGGAAGACCGAAGCATCTCGATCCGTACTGTCTTGGGCGGCGTTTGCCCGATGTCGCTTCCAGTGCAGGTGCACGTCGGCGCGGAGAAAAAGTGGAAATAACAGGTGCCGATCCTTGTTTGTCTGTGCAGAAAGACAGAAAACCTGGCTCGGCTTTACGCCGAATTGACTCGGTAGCGTGGAATTGGCTGGAATTCTACTTGAACGACAACCCCATGGGGATTTGACTCCTCAGAATTTGTGGGGCGTGAGGCTAAAAGGCTGGAAGGATGGAGACCCCGGATTCTGCATTTTGGCCTTGTTTGTTTTCTTTTTCGCCGGCTCTTTTCGTCTTCGTCCTTCCACTTTCCACTTTCCACTTTCCTCTTTTCGTAACATGCATCCTACACCTCCTTTGTCACTCAACGACGAACACAACCCCAGATTTGGACGTGGACTCACACAGGCCCGCATGCCATGCTTTTCAATGCAAGTCTGCCGGCATATAAAGACAAGCAACTGGCCGTCTTTGTTCCATGTGGCAGAGCAGCAGATCATCAGGATCATCACATGAGAGCACGAGGCTTGGGATTTGAGTTTACCTGATTCTTCTCTTTCCCCCTTTCCACTTCACTCATCTCTCACTTCAATTGTTATTTCTGTTTCTTTGTCCCTCATCTCACCATGTTGGAAGGATATGCTCTCGAGGTCACGTTGACGGCGGCCAACTCGGCTGCGCAGTCGTGGTATGGCTACGACCAGGGCGTCGTCAGTGGCATTCTCATCAGTCCCGACTTTATCGCCACATTCCCGCAGACCGAGAAGTCGTCCATCCAGGGCATCACGGCCAGTTGTTTCTCTGTATGTATCATCGCTGAATCAAATTGATTTTCTCTTACTGACCGTCTAGCTCGGCAACTTGCTCGGTTGTCTGTTGGCTGCCATCTATGGTGGCCGTCTCGGCCGCAAGAACACCCTTCGTGTCGGTGCCGTCATTAGCATCATTGGCGCCATCCTCCAGTTTTCTGCCTTCTCGTTCCCCCAGCTGATCGTCGGCCGTGTCATCAACGGCATCGGCAACGGCATGACCAGCTCAACCTGCGGCATCTTCCAAGCCGAATCCTGCGCCAGCGACCGCCGTGGCCGCCTGTCCGTCATTGTCGTCCTCCACAACGTCGTCTTCTACTGCCTTGCCACTTGGCTGACGCTGGCCTGTTCCTTTGCAAGCGGTGGCTGGCAGTGGCGTCTGCCCCTCGCCCTGCAGTGTGTGCCCTTTGCATTCCTCATGGGCCTGCTGCCGCTCGTCCCTGAGAGCCCTCGTTGGCTGATGATGAAGGACCGCACCGAGGAAGCACTCGAGGTCATCCGCCGCTACCGGGGCAAGGGCCTCTCCAGCGACGACCCGGACGTCCAGAGCGAGTTCCGCTCAATCAAGGGCGCCCTCTTGATCGAGGAACAGTCCAAGACCTCCTTCATGACCGTCCTCCGCCGCCAGGACCGCTCCGGCCACCTCCACCGCCTCCTCCTCGGCTGCGGCGGCCAGTTCATGCAACAGCTGTCCGGAATTAATGCGCTCAACTACTACTTTACGATTATTCTGACCACGAACGTCGGCCTAAGCGATCTCCTGGCCCGCATCCTGACCGGCGTCAACGCCACGTCCTACATGATTTCGTCCGCCTGCTGTTTCTGGCTCATTGACCGCTACGGCCGCCGCAGCCTGATGATGAGCGGCCTGTCTCTGCAGAGCCTGGCTTACATTGTCGTTGCCATCTCCCTGGGTCTGCTCGTCAAGGCGCCGCATGCTCTCGGTATCGTGACCGTGTCCTTCCTCTTCCTGTACTATGCTGCCTTTGGCTGCACATGGGGCATGGTTCCGTGGGTCTACCAGTCGGAAGTCAACTCAATTGCCCTGCGTACTGTCGGGTCTGCCGCCGCCACGTCAACGAACTGGCTCTTTGGCTTTGTCTGCACCCAGTTCACCCCGACCGGTATCAAGAACATTGGCTACCGCTTCTATATCAGTAAGTCATTTTCCCAGCCATGGATTCTATGTCACTCATATCCTGCCCCTTTAATTTTGTGCCAAACAACACCGTCACTAACTACCTCTAGTCTTTGCCATCTTCAACCTTGCTTTCATGTTTGTTGTTTACTTCCTGTACCCCGAGACTGCCAACCGTACCCTCGAAGATCTCGACGCCTATTTCGACATTGATTCTGGCCACGGCGTTATCATCCCTGTCGGCGACAAGGAGACAAAGTCCACCCAGCGTCCCCAGTCTGCCATTGATGCTGAGAATGCACGCGTTGCCATGGCGGAGAATGTCGATGCTAAGGCTCAGCTAAAGCAGTCTATTCACCACGAGGAGAATGCCATCCGGGAAGTTTAAGTGGGAGGGGACTATTAAAGTTTTAAAGCGATAAGTATAATACTACATAATGGAGAAATAAAGTTCAGCTAAAGGCAGTAACAAACAATAAATAAGGAATAGAGAAGACGACGGGGATAACCGAAGTGGTTGGCCAGAGGGTCATTTTAGTAGCGTTAAGCATTTTTGGGCCCACCTAGTCGTATAAGCAGATGATTTGACTGTTTCCGGCATTTTTGTTTTATCTCAGTTCCATATGTTCGCCCTTGTTGTTGCTGCCGGCCATGTCCGGCCGTGCTGACTCCTTTTTAGCCACCTCGCTTTCCGTCTTGCAACGGCCGTCCTTTTCTCCGTCACAGGCGCAGTGCCGAGGTACCTGGCGCATAACGGCCTGTCCCAAAAACAACCGCGTCGCCCCGCCGGCGACGGCTCCCGCGATCATCCCCAGTGGCTGGCAAACGCCCGCGACGCGAGCGTCGACCACGTTTGGCCCACCGCGCTGGTAGTACACAACAAGGTTGCACGACCCATAGACGATCGCGGCGGCCAGCGAGGCCTCTGTAGCGATGCCCTTCGTGAGGCGCAGAGACGGGTCGCACGGGTCACGCACGGCCACTAGGAGAACGCCTACGGCGGCTAGGACTTGAGATAAAAGCGGGGGAAACATTCTCGAAAAGAGAAGGGGCGAGTTGGGACGCGAAGGAGATGCGAGCTGTGGCTGTGGAGCTGCGCTCTGCGTAATCGGCGGCGAGCGGGCGAGTTAGGCAAGGACGCAAAAGGGCAACGATGTAAATTAATTGGCCAAGTGAGGCGGCGGCGTAACGATGAGAGCGCAAAGCCAAAGACTTGCGAGAAAAGTTGAAGCAGAAAGGAGGAAATACGGACGACAAGATAATTGTTCGCAAACAGTTAGAAGGGAAGAAGTTATAATCAGCAGGCGCCGTAAGTGTGTTGGAAGTTCTTTTTGTATGGTTACATACGTAAGAGAGGGATAAAGGTGCTCGAAAACGGATGTTAAGATATACAAGAGTACGGTACGGGGACGAGGTATATGTGACTGTCGCGCACGGAATACAACGGGATCGTAAGATAATCTAATTAAATTTTAAAGATACACTAGTTAAGTTATTTAACGGCGTATAACTAATAAAATTTAAAAAAGTTAAAAAATAAAGAAATATTAATAGTAGTTAATATAACGGCGTAACTTATTAAAACATTACAATAAACAAGTCGATAGGCTACAAAGAATCCTCGTAATAGAAAAGACGAAAAAAGAAAAAATACGTTTATAAAAAAAGGAGAAATATATTACGTTTTTTAAAAAAAAAAAAAAAAAAAAAAAATCACACTATAAAACTAAGTTAAGGTTAAGAGATTAAGCCCCACTTTTTATTATATACGAAAATCCGGAAAAATTCGTAAATTTAAATAATAATTTTTTTATATTTTTAAGTCCCCCGAATTTTATCGTATAATTTTTTAAAGTTTTATTATAATGTGGCTCCACTTAATAAACTACGTTTATTGGTTTTTATTTTGTCGTTAAAAACGACGCTCGCTTTGGCTCCACTTAATAAATTACTTTTATTGGTTTTTATTTTATCGTTAAAAACGACGCTCGTATATTGTTAAAAACGATACTCGTTTACTTTTTATAACTTTTGTTATACGTATTACGTTATTTAACTTTTATTTACTTTAACGCTTTGTTTACTTTTTATAGTTTTTATTATACGTATTATATTATTTAACCGTTTTAACGTTTCGTTTACTTTTTATAACTTTTATTATACGTGTTATATTATTTAACCGTTTTAACGTTTCGTTTACTTTTTATAGTTTTTATTATACGTATTACGTTATTTAACCGCTTTAATACTTCGTTTACTTTTTATAACTTTTACCATACGTATTACGTTATTTAACTTTTACTCGCTTTAACGTTTTACCTTTAACTTTTACTTACTTTAACGCTTTACTTACCTTTATTATACATAACAACATTATACACAATAATATTATATATAACATTACATATAATATTATACAATAATATTATATAATAACATTATACACAATAATTAATATATTCGATTAAATTAGATTTATATAATACTATTTAAATAAAACTTAAACGATAAAGTTTTTACCGCTGTACGCGTTAAAAAACGCCGTAAATTAAACCGTAAATATAAAAAAAAAAAAAAAAAAAAAAAAAAAAATTTAAAAAAAACTTTTTTCGTTTAAAAAAACCGTTAAAAATTTAAAAAAAAAAACACGATAAAAAATATCGAAAAAAAATTAAAGTATAAAAAGTTAATTAGTTTAAACTTTTATCGTTTTAATTTATAATTAAACCGTTATTAAATAACGAGTTAAACGTTAATTTTATTCGTTTTAATCTTCGTTTTTTTTTTTAAAATATTAATAAAGGATTTTTATAATTTACTTTTTTTACCCCATTCGATAGTACCGATTTAACGACTTAACTTTTTTCGAGTTTAACACCGGATTTTTTTATTTTTATCTTCACTTTCTCGGATATTCCGTTAGTTGTTTAAATAACGAAGTAATAAACTTTATATTAATAAACTATTATTATTTTTATTACCTTTATTACCCCGTTTATCCCTTTTATTATTTTTATTATTTTACTTACCCCGTTTACTTTTATTATTTTATTCACTAATTTTATTACTTTTATTATTTTACTCGCCTCGTTTACTTTTATTATTTTATTTATTAATTTTATTACTTTTACCGCTTTACTTTTACTTTTTATAACCGTTAATATACGTACCGCGTTATTTAACCTTAATAACTTTAAGTTTAACGGCCCCTCGCTGCCTTTTTTAACCGTACTATTTATAATTATTAATATACGTATTATATTATATAATTTTAACGACCTTAAGTTTAACGACCTTTTACTACTTATTTTACTTACTCTTTTTATTATTTTTACCGTTTTACTTTTACTTTCTTCGACCGTTAATATACGTATTACGTTATTTAACTTTAACGACTTTAAACTTAACGGCCCTTTACCGTCTTTTTCGCTTACGCCACTTATAGTTATTAATATACGTATTACGTCACTTAATTTTAATAACTTTAAATTTAATAGTATTTCGTTAAACTCGTTTAATTTAAATTAATTTTTAATTAATACGTAAAAAGTACGATAAATATCGTTAACTAAGTTTATTATTTTTAAAATATAAAGTATTATTAATTATTTACTTTATATTTATAATAAACTTATAAAAAACTACCGTAAAAATTATTATTTTAACTCGTTAAACTACGATTATTATTATTTTATAAAAGATATTATTAAAATGTTATAAAACGTCGTT
>WNYE01000064.1:182820-241615 GCA_021396245.1 Sporothrix humicola | reverse complement strand
GGCCGGCACCGGCACGTTCGGCACGCTGGCGGGCGCCGTCGCGGGTGCCATTGGCGCCAACGTGATTGAGCACTTTGTCGAGAAGAAGAAGGACGAGAAGCACAACGAGCAGCAGCAGCAGCAGCACCACGGCGGCGGCCACGGCGGCCACCACGGCGGCCCTCCCCCCGGCGGCTTCTACGGTGGCCCGCCGCCTCCGGGCGGTCCCGGCGGTCACCACGGCGGCGGACACCACGGTGGACGGTGGTAGACGTGTTTTCTGAGGTTATTGTTTCTCTTTGCTGTTCTTTCTTCTTTTATCTCTTCACTAGCCAAGGATATCCAGGGCATACGTTTTGAATCGGGAAATAGGCTCTTACGATCATGGCATTTTTCGTTTAATGAATTTTACTTTTTTTTCTTCTTTTGCATCTTTCATCTCGCGTTTTGAACACGATTATTTAGTTTCATTCACGTTTTTGAATGAGTTGACAAGTAGAATCATTGAAAATATTAATTATTAAGTAAACAAAGGAAATCTAAATGGTATCCGAATCGAACAGAAACGTCAAAAATGTCAAACTGTCAATGTCAACCGCCTGCCATTACCACAGCCATGTCAAAATGCCTTGGCATCTGTCTTTTCCAGCCTTACCCGCTACAGCGTTCGAAATAGAACAACCAAAACCAAAGTAGAAAAAGTGACAGCCAGCAAACAAGTGTAAAATGCAACTCCGGCGCGCCGTGAACCTCGTGTCTTTTACGTCGCCGTATCACTTATGCCGCCACCCTCTTGAATGATGAACCCTCCCGCAGGCTATTGCAGAACCGCACCATTTCGGGACCGACCACGGCCGGGTTCTCGTACTGCGGTGCATGTCCCGCGCCCTCGACTGTGAGTGTCGTCGTCGCAGTCGCCGAAAACTGCGCGGCCACCCACGCCGCCTCCTCCACCGGCTTGCTCCAGTCCGGGTCCTTGTCGCCGACCACGACGAGCGCCGGCTGCGTCTTGACCTTGGGCAGCCACGGGGCGACGGCCTTGTCGTGGTCGATCGAGCCCATGAGCGACTGGAAGGCGGCCCACCGGGTTTCCTTGCTGCCACCTTCAGCCGGGCGAGTCAGGAGCGTGGTGGACCGCTGGGCGCGTTCTTTGGCGGCCTCAGGTGTCAGGCCGGGCCAGAGCGTTGCGGCGTACATTTTCCAAACACTCGGACCCCAGGGGCGCAGAAACATGAGGTTCATGATGAAGCGCATGACAGCGCCGGCCGAGCCATTGCGCAAGAAAGCGCCCAGCAAAACCACACCGGCCACCAGATCAGGGCGCTGAGCAGCAGCGATCGTGGCGGCACCGCCCGACATAGAAGCACCCGCCAAAACGGCGCGGCCGCCGGGTGCCAGTGTCTCGACCACCTTCAAAAAATCCGAGGCAGTCTCTTCGTCACCGTAGCTGCGGAAACCAGTGGACGAATCGCCCTGGCCGCGGAGGTCCACGAGTGCGACCCGGAACCCGGCCTTGACGAGCTGGTCGGCAACGGCCGAGTAGGCGTCGCGGGTGTCGCCTAGGCCGGGCGAGCAGACGACGAGCGGCGCGTTGGCTGGGCCGCGGGTCTCAACGGCAAGCTTGCCGCCGTCGTTTTCAATAAACTGGACAGACATTGTGGAAGATGTGGGTGTAGACAGAAATGTGAGATTGTGTGAGATGTACAACGTGAACGTGAGTATGATGTGAAAAGTGGAGTCACGGTGTAAGTGACGCTCGTGATGAGATGATGTTGATGAGTGTTGTTTGATTGATTGATTGTTTTTCTTGTTGGTGATGATTTCTCTTTTTTCAAATTTTCATCTTGGCAAGGGAAACCCCTCATCTTTATACATTTTGGCTCTCTTTCTTTGTGCCATCATTTCTTTGCCTGCATCGCAACACTTGCTGGCATCGTCACATTGTAAGGAGCCTTCTTCTCGCGCAACCTCGCCCACACATCGCCAGCGAGCAGAGTGCGAGCCACAGTCAAAATTGTATGGCGTTTACACCAAAACCTCGCCTTTTTCTCGCTTCCGAGTCGGGTGCCGCCCAGGCAGCTCTTTAACGCCATTGGTCCAAAGTGGAATATTTAAGTGGATACTTTAGTGTCAATGTACACATTCTGTGTGTGTCCCGCAAAACGGTACCTGCCATCAACACAAGGCTACGCCATAATTGGCTAGACTCGTTGACTCCCACTTATTCCTTTGCGTCACCAAAAGGCACCCAAATGCTTCAACTGGAAAAAAGGAGCGCTCACTGGATCGACGACGATGTTGTGCGTCTGGCTGTAGACGCGGGACACGTGCTTGGATTCTCGAATTTTCTATGATTTTTGCAATCTCTCAGCCTTGCATGTGAATCGTCATCTCTTTAAGTTTAACAGGCAGCTGCTTGGATTCCCAAGATGTAGAGAACAGCTAGCTCAATACCATCTGGAATTCTGTATTGACAAATGATTCTTGACGGTGTAAATTAACATTGAAAAAGCTGTTAAAAAATCCGCAGTTTTATAATTGGCCAAAATATGGCATGGTATCGCTCTCTCGTGCTATAACACATCTAGTATACAATATTTAAAACCTACTCGCTAACCTAGCAAGATACATAAATTTTAGTAACCAAAACTAGGATATATGGACGTCTCACGTCTTAGAATGACGAGTAAACGAAACTACAGAACATCTAAAAAAGGGAATTGATATTACATCCCAAGTTCTGGATCGGTATCTGCCCCATCACTCGAGCCTTTATGTGGCCCGTACGACGATACCTTGTCGCTGTGCTTAAAGTCGAGGTGGTACATGTTGGTATCACCCGTCTGCTGTGCCGTCATGCGCTCCATGCTGGCTGTTGTGCATGTCGGGTCGATGCCGACGAGGGAGGTAAATGGTCGGCGGCCTCCACTTTGGGTTGCTTTTTGGCTTCCTTTCTGGCCGCTGCCACCAGTACGGCCGGCCGAAGCTGATCCGACGGGAATGTCCCGGTCATCGAGACGGTGGGCACCCGAAGCATTGCGGCTGCGGCGGCTGGACGAGCCCCATGCATCGAGGGCAAAGAGGCGTCTCAGCAGTGTCCAGCAGAACGGAATGTTGGCGACCATGACGGCCGTGCTGGCCTCGCCATTGTACCAGACCAGAAAGACCAGGCTGTTGGAGACGGTAAAGTTGTAGTAGCGGTTGAGAATGGCCACCAAAACGACGAGGAGGCCGAGACTGAAGATGAAGCAAAGAATAATCTTGCGGAGATGTGGGAGTTTGGCACGGGCGATCATGGGAACGGGGATCAGGAGCATGAGAAGGTCGGACGAAACGTGGAAGACGGTGACGGTAATCATGTGGTTGAGGTAGGTTTTGCATTGGTCTGGGGGAAAGAGTGATGGTTAGTATGGATTTGCACACATCTGCTTTGATTATTGGGACGACTCACCATGTCCGTCCGGCACGGGCACGGCCCAGTAGTCGTGAAAGGGCCGGCACCAGACGCCAAGATACAAGATCTGGATGACGATGTAGCCGACGACGCAGTACATGGCCACCAGCTTGACGGCAAAAGCCTCGGCCAGTCCAGATGTCAGCCTCCCGTAAAGGATGAGCAGACACGCCTTGACGAGCCACACCGTCGCCAGCATAAACTCTTCGAGCGCCAGCAGCATCTTGCTGCCCCATTCGGCGTCGCTGATTTCCTGTGGCGACCATTTCTCAATCTCGCTTTCGGGGGCGTAGTTGCTGCCGTTGAGGCCGACCTGGTTCGAGCACACCGTGACGCCCGTGAAGGTAATGGCACACAGGGCCATGAGGTAGTCGTCGAGCTGCAGTTTGCGCCAGCTGCCGAGGGCGAGACGGCGGGACACGAAGCGGGCAATGACTGTTGCGATGCCAATGGTCCACAGCGTCCACGACGCCGGCTTGAGACTGGGAAGTTCTTCCAACATGGTGGCCGTTTTTAAGGGGTAAAAAAACTATGTGTTGTCGGTATGATGTCGTGATCGTCGTTAGTGGAGGCCCATCGCGGCCGGCACGAGTTGTACAAAATCAAAATTGAGTCGGGTCAGTCGGGTGCAGTCGAGTCGACAGTCTTCAAAATGCCTCGAGGCAGGATCGTGATGTGGACATGGCGCAGTTTCAAGAAAAGAGTCAAAAGATCAAAAAGCTCGTGCGTGGTGACCCGGCCAGGGGGTAACGGACCCGTCAAACATATATCACAAGTCGTCCCCGTTTTGAGCGGCCCCTCTTCACTTGTGCATATCTATCTCCCTGCCCGCCTGTCGACTATTCTTTCCTTTTTCTTCTTGTCTGTCTTTTATTTCCTCATTTTCTCCATACTTTTTGCCTTCTACTTTCCCATCTCGTCTCCATCGAGGCACGCGACACTCGTCCATTAATCAACCTGCCACCTTACAGGATCACCCAACGACCTCCACGCCTCCCACGCCGTTGGAAGAGAATAGATAAAGCTAGGTACACAATCCCAGTATTCGAGTGTCAGCCCATAGAGTGGCTCTCGAGTGGCTCTGAAAAAGCTTTTCTTCTGCTCTTATCTGTGACGAGTTTCCACTTACAACAGGGGGTTTGTCCTTACCGACGATTCGGACTGGAGGAGGAGGAACAAGAGGAGTGATCAGCACACAGAGTGGTGCGGGCCAGCCTTATCTTTGGCCTACCCAAACCACTTGCCATTTTGGGTATTGGTCCAATCGACGACCACTACCCACTTTTTTACACTACAGGGAAGGCGGAGGGTACCAATTGCATGTGCATTTCTTTTTCATGCATTCTTATTCTTCTTTTCTTCTTTCTTCAAATTTCATCTCAAATTGTTCAAAATGCTTCTGCTCTTGAGTGCCTGCCAAGAACGGGGACGGAGCGCTGCCGCACATCTACCGTTGGTCGTGGCGTTGCACAGACTGGCGCTGCCCGCCGGCCTCCGTTGACACTCGCTTAATTTGGGTGTATTTTGTGGCAACTGGATCAGCCATTTCGGTAAACAAGAGGCGTTTTCTAGAAGAAATAGAACGCTTCTTTCGTGGCAGATATCGTCCTCCAAGACGTTCATTAAGCGGTACACTGGTGACTGCCATCATATCTCGTCCGCTCTCCTGTCTACCTGGAAGATTATCAAAGATGCGAATGGTTTTCTTTTTTTTTTTTTTTCATTTCTCAGTAGTAGCCAAAGAATATCCGGACACTTGACATGGCGAGTCAGTGATGCGTGAGAGGCTGCCGATCTGCGATTTGAATCCCTGCAAAGATCACGGGGAATTGTCACAGACTTTGACAAGGCAAGGATATCACTCGATCATGATAAGGAGAGGTCAGAACAGAAATATGGAATTCATGAACCGCGCCAGATCACAACTGGCCCGTGTATTGTGTGTGTGTGTGTGTGTGTGTGTGTGTGTGTAAATGCAGGTACGTCGGTCGATTTGAGCTCGGACCTGTCGAGTCGGACATTTCTGTCAAAGCAATGCTGGTATCTGTCAAATTTGACGATGCTTAGATGGGGAAAAGTAGATGACCCTGGCCACCCTGCAACGGACAGTCCATTTGCCACATGGCAATATTGGCTCATGTAGATAAATAAAGGAGTACTGTATTCCTCATGAGATAGACTATCTCGTCCGCACGCGTTCATCTTTGCTAGATATATATGCCAAGGTGAGCGGTGAGAAGGCAACAGGTCGATAGACAGAACTGCACGAATATGAAGCTAGGAAAGATATGTGATCAACAGCATAGCCAAGTAAGGGTGAGGCTGCCAGGAGGGATAGAGATGCCTTTGTGGTTGGATACGTACGGTATCAAGATACTCTTATATCTCTCGTGTTTACATTCTGGTCCGCCGCTCACCCGCATTATGCAACCACTGCCGGATATGTCAGTTGGCCCCTGTATCCGAAGCGCAGGAAAGACGTTGTGAAAATCTTAGTAAAATTCCAAAATGCTAAACGAAAAAGAAAAAAAAATGATGTAGATGTCTGTTTTGGTATGTGTTGGTATGCGTCTGTTCCCTGTCCAAAAAGGGAGTTCTGTATGCAATGTATGAGTATGTGCAAGAAACGTTAGAAAATAAAGTCTTTGTCTATGATTCACTGGCCGTTCGCCAGCCCCTCCAAAAATCATCGCCATTCATTCATCATCGTCCATCAGTTGTCCTGCCCCTTTTGATACTCTGTGTTCCTATCAGTCCATCTCCTCCTCATTTCCTCATTTCCCCCGCCCCAGACGCTCCTCGTCGTCGTCCATCAGCTCATACGCGGGCCGGAAGGAAGTCGGGGTCGATGCGCCGCTGTCGTCGTTGCTGGCATCGTGGGCGCCCTTGGCCTTTTTGGCGAGGACGGGGTTAGGGCGGGTGTCGGTGGTGCCGCCGAGAGAGGTGAAGCCGCGGTTGTAGAGCTGGCAGAAGGGGATGTCGAAATGGCGGATGAACTGGAAAGTTAGTACGAACGACAAAGGTAAACGAGCGAAGCGAGGAAAGAAAGACCACGAGCGAAGCGAGGACCCAAGACTGCGAGCGCAGCGAGGACAAAAAGTGAAGCGAGGACAAAAGCGCAGCGAGGACATCAACTTACCGACCAGATTTCGGCATAGTGCCAGTCGATGACCGGGTGGATGCGCATAAACTGGGGCCAGCCCGGGTCGGTGGGCGTAAAGTGGGTGAGGAACTCGCCGTGGGGGTCGGTGCGGCGGGTGCCCATGAAGATGGCCTGGACTTTCGGGCGTTCGGCGAGGTAGGCGTCGAGGGCCTGGCGCATGGGCAGGGGATAGCGGGCGAGGTCGAGGTGGTACTCGACGGTGGACTCGTCGACGAACTCGTCGACCTCGGGGAACGGGTCCGGCGGGACAATGTAGATGGCCTGGAACGGGCGGGGCGTATCTGTCGGTGCCGGCCTTGATGTTGTTGTGGACACCGGTTGTGTCCCCTCGGCTACTGGCTTGGTTGCCTCGGCTCCGGCCTCGGCACCGGCTCCATTCTCGGCCACCGGCTCATTGCACACCGGCAGACATGCCAGGATGAGAATCAGCAGCACCAGGCAGTCCTTGCCGCCATTGTACGACAGCGAGATCTGGTCGAGGGTATACCGGCGCAGGGCCTGCTCAATGACGTCGACGGACACACGGACCTGGCTCTGCATGTTGCGCAGCAGCTCTTCGGATGCGGGGATTTCCTCGTCGAGGAACGCCCGGACCTTGGTTCGCAGCTTGTAGCAGACATCGGGGAAGTGGTAGTCTCCAGCCGCGACTGCAACGTGTTGTGGTTGTAATGCGCCTGTACCAGCGCCGTTTGTGTGGTAGGGGCCCGTGCCGTTGGTGGGTGCATCGACACCGGCCGACGACCGGCCGACTGTTTGCTGGCCGTCCGCCATTGGTCGGTCGGGCGGGAGAGAAAGAGGGTAAAGGAGGGGTGAGGTGTCGGTGAGGAAGGGCAACCGTAGGAAATGACGTGCGGTTGGTTGGTACTGGTTGGTGTTGGTTGGCGGTTGAAGATTGAGAATCACAAGCAAAAGCAAAGTGTGTGCAATGGCAGCGAAATAAGAAGAAAATGCCAACGCTCAAAAGCCAAAAGAAAAGTGACAGTAAGCCGAACGAGACTAGCCGAACGGGCGGCAGGGGCGCGGACGGCGGGATAGGCTGCAGTTGTTTGGGTTTTTTGGAGTTCGGAGCCAGAAGTTGGTGTTGTTGGTTGTCTCTTTTATTTGGTGAACAAAATCGCGGCAATGAGTCTGGGTTGAGAAGGTGGGATGTGGAAATGTGGGGGAAGGGGAGAATGGGGAGAGACGGGCGAGTCAAGAAGCGCGGCCTGTGACAGTCACAGACCGAGACAGAAGGCAGTAGAACAATGGGCGGCAGAAAAAGAGGATCCCCACGCCCAGAACTAGCAATAGTAAGATACTAAATAGCTCCACGGACAGATCAGGGCCAGGCAAGTGCGAAAGAAATGCGCTTTCCCCGCGCGAAGCTGGCGAAGGGAACCGATAATGAGGAGAGGGAAGGAGTCGAAAAAGGAAAGTGGCAGACAAGAAGGGAAATAAGGAAAGAGCGACAGAAAGTTCTGGTATCAACAGGATGCAATGCAAGCTGCAGCAACGTCGAAATGGAAAATCGAAGGAGAAGAGCCCCGTCTCCGGAGGGAAAGCTGCCGTCCGGAGTCAATGTCCGCGCTTTTGTGATTGCTTCCGATGCCTGAGTTTCGGATACCACTATATTGGTAGCAGTATATTGTTTATTCGAGGGCAGTTTCCGATTTAAACATTCCACCCTAAATTGAAGTCGAGGAAGGAGCGTTCGGTGTCTCTCGTCTGATGTCAAGACAGAGCAAAGTTTGGTCGAGTCTGGCACCGCCGGATTGGCTCGGATTGGGGGTTTGGCCACTGGATTGGGATTGGGGATTTGCCTGCCAAACCAGTCAAACTTTGATTTGTCTCGTGGTTGATTGGTGTGTGCGAAGCTGCAGCGCGGAACCGGCGTCCTCTTGTTGCGGTTTACCGGGTAAACAGAAAAATGAAGGGAAAAGGAAGGAGGGAATATGAGGGAGATGTTAGGCAGGCACGATCGAGGTTAAAATGGACGACTCTTCCTGCCGATTATCGTCTTCCTGAATATTTACGAGATATCTTATTTACAAAAAAAAAGTTTCAATTGTTCGCCACAACAAACTGCCATTGAGTTCTTGTAAGGTGAGATATCGTAAGATATGCCCGTTCTCCGAGAGCCTATGGCGTAATGCCTTGGGCCCTGGACGCAGATGGAAGCAGAGACCCGAGCAGCCGACACAGCGGTAGAGCGGTATCGCAGTCTGCATTGTGCTTTTTCGCAGTCAGTTTGCCGCGTGGGATTGGACTTTCATAGGGCGGAACGGCAGCGGACAAAGGAAAATGGGGGCTTTTCCCCAACGGACGTTTGGCCATTGCGGGGCACTTCTACCCCAAACAAATGGCACAAATCGTGGGCATGAATCATTCAACATCATACGTGCAAAAGGTCACACGTCACGGCGATTCATGGAAACCAATCCAAAAGAAGAAAGAAAAGAAGACGTGAACATGTATTGTGTTATATATTTACAATCCTAGTTTCATTTTTTAAATATATTTTATTTTAACTTTTTCAGTAGTAGTATATTATTCGCCTTTCTCAGTCAATCCTAACTATTAACGTCTAACTAAACAAAACCCTCTAGGGAATAAACTATCACAAAACTAACTAACTGTTGTGTGCGAAATTTAGTAAGATACATAGTATGCCGTAGCAAATAGCCCCCTATTTCTATCCTTCCGAAATTCTCGTCATTAGTACCACTTCTCCCACTAAAGATCTGTTTGCGCTTAGCCCTTGGACCTGGACAGAGAAGCCCGACTTATCCTGCTGCGAAGGCGGGCCTCCAATCCGCCTTCACTAACACAGGGGCGACAGTATACTCGTCAACAGGCCGGGGTACGAATTTATTGGCCAGAAAAATTCGCAAGTTAATAAACCCTGGCGGGATTCGAACCCGCTACCACTCAAGGAACACCCGGTGCCTTAACCACTGCACCACAGGGGCGACTTTTTCAGTTTTTTAACGGTAATAAAAGAATAATCAAAATAAAGCCAGAAGCAAAATGATGAAAAAATCTCAAATAAATAGACAAGATCCTTCGAAAGTTTTCATAAACTTGTTACAAATACCCAGTGCCAGAGCTACTCTTTTAGATGCCCCAATATAACACAAGCTGACAAGCCTGCACAGTATTGTCCTTGAAGCCCCGTGGAAACCGACTGTTTACTTGATCTTGAGGAAGACCAGTATTAGATATCTCGCAGAGTGAGAATTTCCCGTACATTAATTAACTAGACTTCGAGTGAATAGGGCAAGGCTGAGGATGGGAGAATACGACTAAAGTCCACACAAAATGCCGTCGTATGTCCTGCCAGTTGTCGGCTTTTCCGCCATTGGACAACATCGTTGAAGATGGTCCAATCAACAGCCCCATGTTTATGTCATCTGCAGATCTGCAGTACCTCGCCTGATTTTGTGGCGTTCGAACGCAAAGGGCCAGGGTGATGATGATGATTGGCGGCCACAGGTCACAGATAATCGGCAGGCGTAACGTGCCAGTTGATGCTGACAAGGACAGGCGACATTGCACACTGTACGATATACGGAGAGACGGAGTACGATACACGATATACGATGTGCAATGCAATTACAGAACACAGAGTACGCATCACAGCCACATCCACGAACCACGGCAACGGAACGGAGACGGCGACCTGCAGAGAGCCGCAGAGTTATAGAAATGATGCAAGCCGTATTCCGTACGACGGCGACACTGAAGTCGTGTACGCGTTTTCTTTCTTTCTTTCTTTCTTTCTTTCTTTCTTTTTTATTTTTTTTTTTATTTTTTTTTTATAAAATACTTTTGTCCCTGAATACAGCCTCACCGGCCAAGCGAACCCGTATTGCACCCTCCCTGTTGTCTCATCCAACGGCCGATCTACGATACGATGTGAGATGCAGCGCTACCACTGCCGAAAAAGCCCCTGGGAGGAATGTAGTCATAAAGTGGTTGACTGCGAGTGTTCTCGGGCCGGGGGGAGATCGTCTCACGACGGTCCGTCCATGGACAATTTTTTGGCGTCTTGTTGTCTTACTATTTTTGGAGTGACGTGGGTGCAGCTGGTGGTCGGTGCGTGGAAACCCGTCCGGATCGCGACAAGGATCAACATTTCAACATGCCAGTCGGTGGGAGGTCACGGTGCTAAAGGGGCCATCCCATTAATTCTTATCTTAAGCATTTGAATGACGACTCCGGTCACAAAATTGATGACGCCCATATCGAATGCATTGCGACCTGAAGTTTTGAATGATACCAAGAAAGGGTTTTTGTACCAGGTTAATGAGGCTTAAAACCGCTGTTATTGCATAAGTCATTGCTACTCAAAACCATCGTGGCCTGTATGGGGCAAGTGATGACAGTTTTCCAGTATGCCAGTATGCTAGTATGCCAAATTCAAAATTCCAGTAGCTTCAATATCCGGGTTAATGTACACCTTGTCAAACTTGTTACAGACAAAGAAATATCAAGCTATCGCGAACACCTTGGCTTCACTTTACCCACATTCATAGGACCCTGTTTCTGGCCTCGCCAAGGAAAAACTGACATCTGAAAATGTTGGGGAAGACACGGTCCTACTGTCTCGTAACGAGGCAAGGCTGTGATGTGGGGAGGGAGGGAGCCGTTTTGCGCTTGACGTCAAGTTTGCTGTTTAGTGTTGTGGCCAAAAAAGTTTAAAACCGTCGATACGAGATGATGGGCAGGGTCTTGTGAAGACAGTAAAAAGGGCCTTGTTAAGAGGACAAAAGAGGGCTCCAAGCGCTGTCGAGGTCACGGGCAAGAAAATGGGCAGCCCTCCGTCTGTTCTTCCTTGTTCTTGTTGCCCGGCACGGGTAAGAACCGCCGAAATCGCGCCCGGGAAAACAGTTTGCCTCCGGGGCGGGAAGTTGAGAGGGAAGTTGAGAGGGAAGAGAGAAAGAGTGAAAGAAGAGAAGAAAGCGAGCCAGCAAGTCAAAATCAAGGCACGGTACGAGTGCGAGTAACGTTAAAGCACAAATTCTGCCAGGACCCGCTGGAATTTCTCTCTCGGCTCTCTTTCATCTGAGTCTCACTATTTGTATTTCCTCATTCCCGAAACTGACAGTCAGTTGAACCCTTTGCATCCTGTTTGAGACAAACGATTGGCGATTGAGCGGCAATTGATGCTGTGAGACAAGACAGTTCAATTCAGGGTTCACAAGGAGAGACACAAAACTGTGACCGAATGCCACCGTGAGCAAGACGAAAAAGAATAAAATAGTAGAAATACAACAGGAGAAAAAAGGAGAAAAGCGACGAAAAGAAACAAATACGAGGCGCCCCTAGCGCTAAACAGAACCCGGATGGTCTGATTCAGTGCGATTGCGATCTTGCGATTCATTCACTGTATTTTCTTTACAACAATATTTCACAACACACACCTTTCCTTCACTTTTTCCTTTTCATTTCTCCACTCTCGGCGACGCCTGTCTCGTTTCGTTCGCTCGTATCTGCTCGTTCCTTCTCGGCGCTCGTCCATTCCTCTGCCTGTTTCTTGTTCCCCTGCAGCAGCTCAGCCTTATTCTGGCTGCAACCTTATTTCTGGGACCTGCAAACAAAACACCAAGAAGGCACAGAAAAGGCCGTGCCGCAGAAATATTTTATTTCACAGAAGCTTGACCGCCAGTGCAGTGTTGCCAATAAATAAACTGTCGTGATCTTCTGCCAGATCCCGTAGCTTGCGTATACCCTTTTAGTCGACATTGTACGAGCCGTGCACCGGACTGTTTGACATTTTGTTTACACTAATAATCAACAGTTGCCAAACTGTCAATGTCAACACCGAAAACCAACAGTACCAAGACAAAAAACGTCGGATTTTCAGCCCCTGCAAGCCACTCATAGTCAAGAAAAGCGAGGCGTTTGAGGCGGCGTCAAAATATTGAACTTGGGCGTATTTTATTGTGAGCGAGTTTTCAAAGCGCCATGCGCCATCAAGCCACAATTAAGAAAATAAAAAAATAAGTGCAGGTCGTCGTCAGTAGTGTGAACTGCAAAGACGATTCCTCTGAACTTGTGCCTGAAGGATCACCGTTTCCGAAGAATGCTCCCAGCACCCAATTGCTCAAATCGCACTGATCCATGGCGATCGCCCACTGGAAATGCTGTTTTCAGCCTCTTTTATTTGATTTTGTTCCTGACCTTTGTCAACGCACCCTTCCGCTCATTTCCTCCAATCTCTTTACATTTCCCCTCACTTTGATGCCACTCTTCACTTCTCTTACGTCGTACGACAGTGACACCTCCAATCCATCCCTCCCAAATGCGGCAGTGTGGCATCGTGCCCGTGTCCAATACTCTGGTTGGCAGCCAATGGACCGAGCGGTCAGCCATCCAACAATCAGAAAACATGAGAAGTGAATGGAAATGAATGAAAACCAGGGCAGCATCGATCCGTGTAGTGAAGAGGGGAAGAGGTTGCCAAAACAGGAAAGCAAGGCGCTACTTAATTCTTCCTGACCTTGCTCCGTACTTTTTCGACAGGGCTTCTCCGCACAAAAAGGAAAGAAAATCAAAATGCATGATAAGAAATGCATTGTGCGGTATTGCTGCAGCCTTTTGGGACTCACCGCATGCACGAATATGCAATCAATCTGCACCAATATTACGCGAGGCAACGCAATTGAAGAGGAGGAGAGACAAGGCAAAAAGAAAGAAGAAATAACACAGAAGACAACAGCCAGACAAGCAGCCGCCATTCTTGGCAGACATTGTGCCAACGCCGTGCTCGCCATCGTACTTTTGGACAATCAATCGCTGGAACACAGACTGACAGGACAGCTCGGGACGTTGCAGTTGCAATGCAATACCGTTGCTGCCCGGGCAGCCCAGCGGCTGCAGCTTGCTGCGATCCTGGCTTTTGGTTTTGTGATTCCTGTCGTTTTCTCCCTGTTTCGAGTCGTTCGACTTCCTTGTTTTTCGAGCCTTGCTTTTTGGTTGATTCGGGTCGCTTTTACTATCGTCTCGCATGCGAATCTCGATCTGTCCTGCCGTTTTTGGGGAAGTCTCAATGCTGTCGATTCAGCACTTCGTCTTCGAGGACAGTTGTTGTCCCGGTCTCCTCTTTGGTCTTCCCTTTTCTTCCCTTTTCCTGCCCTCTCCTGCCTTCTTTTTTCCAGCGGCTTTTCCAAACATGGCGGGGCCGCTGGTCTTGGCTGATCAATAGTGGGGACAAGGGGGTCCCTGCTCTGACCACAACCCACTGAACCCACTGGAAAGCACTGCAACTTGGGCCTCGTACCGCACTGGAAGACGCCGGCCTGTCCGATTGAGCGCGGCTGCAAAGTGGGACGATGATGTCGGTACTCCGTCCAGGGCGGAGCTGTTCTCAGTAAGATGCGAGAAAGATGAGAGAGAGGCGAGACGAGTCGGTCAAGCTACCCAGTATGCATTTTCCGCTCGGCGGGCAACGAGCCGAGCACAACCAAAGCATCAAAGTTGTCGATTGTCGAGTATTCAAAAGAACGAATTCCTGGAAAGACAAGGTCTTTTGCATCTAAGCCGTGTTTCGGTAAACTCTACCCCAGACGTCATGCTTCCTTCCCGTTACAGCGTCTTGGGCGTCATGCATTTTGTACTCGCGGCCGAAAGCAGCAGGAGCGACAGCAGCCTCCGTGTGCTCAACTTCAAACACCTCAAAATCCTTTCCTCAGGCATTCTGGCGCTGTCCATTGACGCCCTAATGATGCATCGCCAACAACATCAACAACAATATTGACAACAACCAACGTAAACAGTAAACAGCCAGCTCATTGTCCGGCAGCCCGCAAGCGCCAACAAAGCCAGACTAGTCGACAGCCCTCCCACAGCTCCGAACGCCTCTTCGCAGCTCCTCTGCTCCTCATTGGTTTTCTAGAGCATGGCCGCCCACTCTCACCAGTTCTTGGGTTCTTGTTGTCTCTCTCGCCATCCACTGAACGGCCAGCCGCCCGCCCTAATGCCCCAATCGCCCAATCCCACCCCCCTGTTCGGCCAGCACTCCAGCGACGTCCAGTAATCCACCAATGCTGTCTGCGCTTCGGGGGAGCACGGTGGCCCCACACTCGACAACCAAGACGAAAAAGAGGAAAGAGAGATGGAGAAACAGAAAGTCGTTCCTTCCCTCGTTTTCCCTAGCACAGCCCGCTCAGCCCACCCTCTCTCGCTTTGTACTCTTTTTTTTGCGGTATCTTTCCTCACAGCTCGGGCCATAACATCATCGCTCCCCAATCCCAGTGGGCAGGAGCCGCTATGCAACGTTGACGACCACCACCGACGATCCCCAAAAGAGGAAAGACTGTCTGTGTGTTACTGACCTTCCCTGTCCCCTCACCCCCATGCCGTGAACGGAGCAACAGCCCCCCCAACAACCCCCTGTAGCACGCTACGCCAGAACGAGGCCGGGCTTCAGAAAGTGTTGAGCTGGCTGATGCTGACGCAAGAGTACAGCTGTCTCGTTTCTGAGGTATTTGAGAGAAAGCCATGAACGCTTCGTATAATGTATCGTAAACAGTAAAGAAAAATGTATCGTAAACAGTAAAGAAAAGAAGAAAAAAACACAATTGTAAAAGAGCCTTCAGAGGCGACAAAATGGGCCCTCCCCGCAGAGACTTCCTTCGGCGGCGAAACGAAAAGTGAGAAAAGAGTGAGAGTGTGAGAGAGATAAAAAGGCAAAAAGGCGGCCAAAGGCGCTGAAAAGCAGTGAGAGCGCAGAAAAAAAAGTGCCAAGGCCCACGCCAAACCGCCGAATAAAACTCCCTAGCTTCCCGCCAACCTTTTCTGGGACATGTTTTAGTGCTAGCCTCCCCCCTCCTTCCTCCATTCCCTCTTTTGTCGTCGCTCTCGTCGCCCTCCTTTATCTCTCAACTGCTTCCCACTTCCCTCTTTGGAACCTCTCTTTTTCCTTTCTTCTCTTTTCCTTTCACATCGTCACTGTCTTTCAACAGCAGACATAAAGACATATCCGGCACACTTTCTCCTCTTGCATCCTCTCCCCACACGCCTCAGCAACGGACAGAGGAATGAATTGACACCCGAGCAGCCAAAAAGGGCTCGACCCCGAAAAAGCATCTCTTACGACAGCATCATACTCAATACTCAATAGTCAATAGCCTATCGCATATATCCACCGCTCGTCCTCGCATCTCCCCAATCCTGTGGCCCAGGCCCACGACGGCCCAACACGGCACGACTTTTGACGAGTTGTCTACATTAGCCTCGTAACACGCACATCTTACGCCAGCAGCGGTTCGCTGGGGAAACTTTTTTTTTTTTGCACGGCCATCCCGTATTCCCTCAAAACAGCCGCCAGCCGACACTTTTTGAGGACAGAACGAAACGACGGCCAGCGCACACGTCTGACGGGAGACAAATCTGACGGAAGAGGCCTCGAGATAGCTCACGAGTGATCCTCTGTTCAGACGACAGGATCCTCCTGCTCCTCCGGCTTCTCCATTCCACGATCTGAAATATCCAGGAAAGGGAAACGAAGCGAGCACAAAAGGGCAACTACGCCGCCTTGATCGGCCACTTGCCTTCTGCCCGTTTCCTGCAGCTCTAGACCTCGTTTCTAGGACCAACAGAAAGCGAGGAGATTAAGCGACCTACGGAATACAGAAATCACAGGACAGGCTTGTTTTCTGCAGTCTGGTCTGTGTAATTTCTATTCCTATTTCTGTCCCTCCTCGATCTTCCAAGACCGACGTATTCTGCCGCACTTCCCGTCTCGGATTTCACTACGAGCCGCGCGCTCTCTCCCAACAATCCCATCCCAAATATACTCAATCTCGACATTTCTCTCCCTTTTCTCTCCGAACCTTCCTTCACCATGTTCGAGCCTCACATGTCCGTGCGACAGCGCCCGGTCGACCCTTCACAAATGTACAACCACTCCCGCACACGCACCACCTCCTCCAACGTCTTCCCAAATGCCGCACCGCAACAACACCTTCCTCCACACATGCAGCTCCACCAGCCGCAAATGAGCCACGCCCAGCGCTCGGCCTCCGTCAACACCTTTAGCACGGTGTCCAGCGGCGGCGGCGGCAACGGCGGCCACATGGCACCGCCCGCGGCATACCGCACGAGCCCGACTGCTGATGTCCGCCGGTCTACATCCTCTCGCTCTGGCGGCGCCGCCTCGTACGCTCCTCAGACATCGTACGTCGCTCTCCTCCGTCGGCAAAAGGCAACGGTATGGAGCGAGCGTGCACAGTTTGAGGACCCACGCATCGCCGCCCAGCAAAAGGCGGCACGCATGCGGGCCAACCGTGAGATCCACGGTGCAGGCGGTGGTGGCGGCGGTGGTTACGGCAGCGCTGCCGGTGGTACAAGGACTAGCACGGGCCTTAGCTCGGCTGGCGGCAAAATGTCTGCCAAGATCCGCCACCACGGCAGCAAGAACCTTGGCTTCGGCGCAGATAGCAACTACGTCGGTATTGGTGGTGTGCCTCTGCGCCTGAGTGCCACGGAGGTTGAGCCCGAGGACAGCGACGAAGACGATTTCATGGGTGGCGGCGGTTCGGGCATGCGCCCCAACCACCGCCGGACCGGTAGCAGCGGCCGCAGTAGCACCGCGAGTGGTCGACGCCCGCCATACCGGTCGTCGACTGGTGCTCTGGTGACGTCGGGCTCTGGCTCTGGATCGGGCAGTGGCACAAATACCCGCCGCTACAGCCCTAACGACACCCCTGAGCGCCGTGACAGCCTTGCCGACGACAGCGCCTTCACGACAAAACCCTCGAGTGGCGCCCTCCGCGATGACGCTGCCAGTGGTAAAGCACGTAGCACGGCCAGCGGTAGCAGCGCCGAGCGTGCCGACAATGTGCCCGACCTGGCTGCAACGAACCGCATGCCAGCGAACAGCACGACAAATGCGGCACTTACGCGCGAACGCAGCACCCGTAACCCGGAGGATCTGCGTCGTCGCGGCAGTGTTGACGAGCGGACTATGACTCTCTCGACGGCCGGCCGCCTGTTCATTGCCAACCCTGATTAAGCCCCTGTGGGGTGACTACCACTTGCATTTTAGCGTCTTCCATTTCTGCCATTCATCTTTTAATACGTTTTATCCTCCATCCTTCATTTAGCGAACTACCCTTCCATCTTGCACATAGGACATTCTACTGCATCGTGAGGAGTTTTCTTCCTTGCTCATAATCCTTTTCATTCTTTTTGTTTCATTGCCGCCCTTTGGTCCTCATATTGGCCTACGGGATGCACAAGGGGAAGATTGTACATTTTCTTGGATGTTTCCTCGTTTCGTTTTTTGTCTCTTGGGGATTGGACAGCACTTGTATATGTATTTTCACCCGCTGTTTCCAAGGCCTCGACGAACTCGCTTTTATATCATCGATACCTATTAATACCAAGAATTGGATTTATCTGCTTATTTGTCCCTTGCTTAAATATGTGTGAGAAGCGGTGTACGGAGTACAGAGTAGCACATTTCATCGTTGTAGATTGTCAGATTGGGAGTTTGCTTTAAGGTGATATTAGGCGTTCGTGAACGGACCCACATTTAAAGCCACGAAGCACGAGCCACACTTTGACCCATAACGCGTTAAGCAAGACGCCAAACGAACGCGTCGCTCTTGCCCTCTCTTGTCCCTCACAGACAGAAAGAGGTTCCACAGCAATTCGTGCCCTGTTTCTAGGGGAAAGCACGCCCGTGAACTCTCAACGGTTCCAATCTACGCGTCTTCTCTCTCGTGCCTCTCTTTTCCCCCTTCTCCCACGCAACCACGTCGTTTTTCACAGGCACGCAGCCATCCCACGATACCATTCCTCATCTTTCGCCTGCCCCCCTCGCTCTTTTTGTACCTGCGTGTCTTTTTCTTTTGCATACAATTTCGCGTGCATTCGTTGTTCCGTCTACTTTCACCTCTACCGAACGTCACAACAACGACTCGATTGACTTGATCGACTCGACAAACATTCACACACATCACCACTACCTCGGTCTGCGCTTTACTGTCTCGACATTCTCGATGCCAATCGTTGCCGTCCGACACATCATATAGGACAATTGGTCCATTCCCTCGAATCCCTTCCGTTCTACCTCGATACCCTCCCTCTTCACGCAATTCGCATTCACTCCAGTCTGTGAATCGTCTCGTCGTTCGCCCAGATGCCTCTTCTCGCCATGTCCCCCAACATCCAGGACGGCGGCACCGAAACGCCGTCCCGGAAAAGAACCTTGAAGGACTTTCTCGAGAGCGCAAACGCCCAGACAGCCAAGGCCGCCGCTCTGTCCACAAAGCCTGCCATGCCCAGCAAACTCCAGCTCGTCACCGATGCCGACAACCTCGCCGCCCTCGAAAAGGAGAAGCAAGAACAAAAGGGTCAAGAACCGGGTGGCGATCCCACGTCGCCCATCGACCTCATGTCCATCGACTCGCCGCTGTCCGAAATGTCTGATGGCCCTCTTTCGCTGCTCACAGACGATGCCGGCAGCAGCACACCCGCTCGCCGGTCCACATCACCCAATGCCACGCCGTCCAAATCGTCCGCCGGTGCCTCGCCGCAGGTCGTAATCACTATCGATGCCACGCCTCCGCCAGGACTGTCGTCTGCTACGACTACTACAACCTCTTCCTCGACACAACCACCAGCCCCCAAGCGCAAGCGCCTGACACCCAGCGAACGCGAAGAAAAGGCCAAGGCCGACGCTGCACGCAAGGCCGAGAAGGAAAAGGCAGAAGCGGCACGGAAGCTGGAGAAGGAAAAGGCCGAACTGGCCAAGAAGCAGGAAAAGGAACGGATCGAGGCCGCAAAGAAGCAGGAGCGCGACGAGCAAAAGGCCGCCGCCGAGGCCAAGAAGAAGGCCATTGCCGAGGAAAAGGAGAAGAAGCGCAAGCAAAAGGAGGACGAAGACCGGCGGAAAAACGAAGAGAAGGAGAAGAAGCGGAAAGAAAAGGAGGACGAAGAACGCAAGATCCAGGAGGCCAAGGACAAGAAGGAACGGAGCCAGCTGCGACTTAACTCGTTCTTCAAGGCACCGAGCGGTAGCGGCAGCAACAGCACATCCTCCACATCGGCAGCAACATCCGGATCTCTACTACCAGGCGGCAGCTCACCACTCAAGCCACCAACAGTTCGCGGTGTCTCAGCATCACCAAGCAAGCCGACATCACTCTCAAATGCCACCTCTGGCTCAACAACAGAGCCAGAAGCAATGGTCGTCGAAGTGTCCGAGTACGACCGCGTGTTCAAGCCCTTTTTCGTCAAGGAAAATGTCATCATGGCTACGGATCTGTATGGCATGGACAGTGAGACCAAGGAGGCCAAGTCACGCATTTTGGACGAGTTTCTCGCAGGCTCTCGCGGTGACTACACACCACCAAAGCCATTTGGTGCCACAGCTGCTGTCGACTACTTCCATCTCCCCGGCGTCCCAACAAAGGCCCGCGGCTGCAACAGGCCAACTGTCCGCAAGATAATGAACATGCTCGGTCCGGACGCTATGTACGGCGGTCTGCAGAGCAGTCTCGATGCAACGAGCGACGCACAGACGAAACTGGCACTCAACCTACTCAAGTCGGTACCAATGAAGTACCTCTTCTTCCGCGAAGACGTCCGCCCAGCATACTTTGGCACAGTCACCAGCCAACCACCAACAGCCCGCCTGTCGAAGCTTGCACGGAACCCACTCGCCAAAACAGTCCTGCCACTTAACTATGACTATGACTCGGAGGCCGAGTGGGTGGACGACGACGATGGCGAAGATGTTGATGACCTAGACGGTGAGGAGGAGGAGCTTGAGGACGACGGCGAGATGTCCGATTTCCTTGATGACTCGGAAGATGCCATGCCTCTGCGGCCAGCGTTTTCGGGCGGCATGGAGCCAGAAAGCACAGGCATGTGCTGGGAGAACGAAAGGCGGAGGGCGTGCAAGCCGGAGCTCGATGTCTTCCGAATGGAGTTTATTCTTGGTATGTTTGCACCATTTCCATACGATTTCTTTTCTCTACAATCACTAACATTTTCAGACCACGACGGACCAATCGACCCATTCTCGACAGAGTATTGGGAAACCAAGGAGCCAGCACCAGCACCCGACGCAGCAGCTACTTCAACATCCGCCACACCAAGCAAATCTATGGCACCACCACCGGCACCAACAGACGCATTTGCAGCACTGGGGGCTGGGGCGGCATCATCGACAAAGTCAGACGCCACAGCAACCGCCGCTTCCTCTACATCTACATCTACAACAGCAGCAGACGCAAAAGCAGCCGATCCCAAAAAGGCAGGCGTTGCTGCCGAGTTTGTGCCAGACTTCAAAAAGTCGATTCTCAAGTACGAAAAGCTCAGCAAGCTGGGCCTCGTCGAGATTCTGTCCGCCGAGTTTATGGGCAAGTGCACCAAGGGCCAGATCAAGAACTCGCTCGAGGCGCTGGCCGAGCGGACAGGCACAGGCCAGAACAAGACCTGGAAGCTCAAGGTGTGATAGGCTGCTTGTTGCTGTTTCTTCCTTCGCCTCGTCATCTCTCTCATTATTTCTACTGTCATGTCTCTTCTATTACGGCCGTTTTCAAAGCAAAACGTTGTTCATTTCTTACTAGCATCTGATGGCTCCGGGGCGTTTTGATTTTTTCTCTTTGTTTTCTTTTTTATTCCTCATGTATTCCTTATTACACCGGCTCCTCGAGGCCTATCGCATTTCCCACATTTTACCTGTTGCGTTGATCTTTGTTGTTTGTTGTTAGAACGGATTTCACTCACATTGTTACCTTTACTTTGCCTTGTTTTCTTCTTCTTTTTCTTGCTCACTTCGTTATCTGCGCTGCAACTTCATGGGTATGACTTATCACGGGAAAGACTAAAAATGGTTTCTGTCAAGAAAAAAGACGAAGACAAATAAAATCAGAATTTTAATAATCTTGCAAGGGTTGTCGTGTCGTGTCTGTCAAGTCGTGTCAAGTCACGCTGTACTCCGTACTTTGTAGAACAGTATGTGGTGCACTCACACGAGCAGTCATCGATATCGTGTGTACGCCACCTTGGCAAAGCACTGCATTTTGTGCGCTGTCATATGCCGTCAGCCTGGTTGGTGGAGGGGATTTTGCCTCTCACCCCTTCTATAATAGTGGCAGTGGCTTGAAAGCGAGAAAATATTTTCTCTCGATTTATACTGAAAACGCTCTCGGTGAAGGCATTCAGGTTATGGCCTAACATGTGACCTAGCCACCAAGGGGGATGAACAGGCCGTGAAAGATCACGCACACCTCGAAATTTTCGTAAATCAACACAAATAGGTTGGCATCCATGAAGTGAGAGTCCTCCATGAAAATATCTTTTGTAAACCCTTCCTCACCTCCCTTTCTGTTGTCATCGCGAGATGCTTCCTGTCGTGTTAGTGAAGGTGCATGAGGGCTGTCTCCACTGCTATTGGGCTAGCGCGGCCAAAATCGGGGCCTGTGTTGTATTGGAAGCTGCTGATTGGCTGGCCCGGAACTGTCCCTGCTGTGGTTGGGCTGCAGCGCGCCTGCTGTTTGCTGGGATTCGCGTGAACAACAGCACAAGATAGATAGAAAAAGCAGTGACGTTGTTGGTACCAGTGCGCACCTTCCCCTGTAAAAATTGAGAGAACTGCTTCCTTTTTCTCGGTCGCTCCTGCCCAATGCAATTTATCAGTTTAATAAACTTTAGGCAAAAAAGGAGAGAGCTCTCGAAGCTCTGTTTTTCTTCTCGACACTTTTCTCGATCTTTTATCTACTTTGTCTTCCGCTGCATATTCTAGACCAAGGACCGATTGTTTGTCGGATTCTTGCATTTTGCTATCCCACCTGCTAGTACCACCACTAGGGCATTCCTCGATTTTCCATTTCTTGCCCGTTTCTCCCCCAAACTCCTCCCTTTTCCACAAACAGCCAACGCCAATGCCATCCTGACAAAGAACGAATCTTCGAGGCGTGCGCGAATCCCATCACGGCGGCAGCTTTCCCTTACTCGGGTGCCATGCTGCGACTCTCTTCTCGACACACTCTCCCCTCCTTCCATCCGACATTTAACTCCGCAATCCATCGCTCGCCTCGAATCGGCCGGCGTCTTCTGACGTCATGAAGTTTGCCAAAGAGCTCGACCAAGAGCTCGTCCCGGGTGAGTCCATCCCGCCCTCTGACACTTGCCATCGTCTTGTTTATACTGACATTTATAGAATGGCGCGTCAAGTACCTCAACTACAAGGCCGGCAAGAAGTACGTCAAGGCGGTCTCGCGCGCCATTTCTCGAGCCAACCAAACGCCCGTCCTCGGCCGTCGATCCGGCGACCTTCCTCCACGACAGACGCCTCGCCTCTTTGCACCGGGCAGCCCCTTTTCGGCCAAGACACGACGATACGGCGGCAATAATGCCTCGAGCACGAGCCCCGCTCCGCTCGGGCGGTCCAAGACGGTCAGCTCCCGTTTCCCAGAGAGGTCGAACAAGAAGAATGACGACCTGGCCGTTGACGGCGACGAAGGCGAACGCCGCAGCCTGACCTCGACGCCCGACGACCGCCCGCAGTACGGCAGCATCATGAACACGTCGTCGCGCTACCGCAGCCCCTCCGTAGCCACCGACGGCTCGCGCACATTCGATCTGCTGCCCGCCCCCGCCATGCGCGTCCCTTCCAACACAAACGAACCGGCACCGCCCGCCACGGCCGCACGAGCCACGCACGCACCCGCGTCCACATCCAACGTCCTGTCCTCGGCGCAGACGCCGCCCTGGGCACGGCCAAAACGGCGGAGTGCCACGATGGCGACAATACCCACAAGATCAGGCAGCTCAGCAAGTCCTGGCGGCCAGGCTGGCCCATCGTCTCGCCCGGCGCCCTTCGAGCTAACGCCCCGACAGCGGCTGCGGCGGATGTTCTCCGCAGCGTCTCCGCAGCAGTGGCCCAACGGCGGTGGTGGCGGATCGACAGTCGGCGACAACAAGGACGATATCAGCATGCGTGCTTTTGACGAGGTCCGCGAACGCGAGCTCGAGTTCTTCAAGTTCATGGACGGCGAGCTGGACAAGGTCGAGACGTTTTACAAGCTCAAGGAGGAACAGGCGGGCGAACGATTGGCACTCTTGCGGGACCAACTGCACGAGATGCGCAACCGCCGCATCGAAGAGATCCAGAATGCGAAGCGGCGCGGGATCGAGGGCGACGAGATCAGCCCCAACGCGTCGGGCGACGACGAAGCATCACGGTCACGGAACATGTCTACGATTTCTGGCAACGGTGCTGGAAACGGCAAAGGCAACGGCAACGGTGGCAGCATGCCCCAGACAGACGGCGAGGATGGCAAGGCCTGGGACGTCTACCAGGAGTGGATTGCGCCCGTCCGCGCCAAGATCTTCAAGCCCGGGCCCAACTCCAAGGCACTCCAAAAGATGCCACACACACCCCGGATGCTGGACAACAATGCCATCGGCGGTGGCTCGGGCGTGCCCGGCGTCGACGGCCGCCGCGACTACGTGCGCCGCCCGGGCAGCCACGACATCCCGTACCGTACAGCCAAGCGCAAGCTCAAGCTGGCCCTGCAGGAGTTTTACCGTGGTCTCGAGCTGCTCAAGTCGTACGCCATGCTCAACCGCACCGCCTTCCGCAAGCTCAACAAGAAGTACGACAAGGCCGTTAATGCCCGCCCGCCGTATCGCTACATGAACGAGAAAGTCAACCGCTCCTGGTTTGTCAACAGCACGGTGGTGGACGACCTCATTGTCGCCGTCGAGGACCTGTATGCACGCTACTTTGAGCGCGGCAACCACAAGATCGCCGTCGGCAAACTGCGCGCCCTCACAAAACGCGCGGGCGACGAGTCCGGCAGCGCCTTCCGCAACGGCCTCATGATTGGTGTCGGCGCCGTCTTTGCCATCCAGGGCACCGTCGATGGCGCCAAGAAGCTGTTTGTGGACGACCCGCTGGTCAACTCACAGACGAGCTACTTGATGCAGCTGTACGGCGGTTACTTTTTGATGCTGTACCTGTTTACTCTCTTCTGCATCAACTGCCGCATCTGGACGATCAACAAGGTCAACTATCCCTTCATTTTCGAGTTTGACCCGCGCTCGCACCTCGACTGGCGCCAACTCTCCCAGTTCCCCAGCTTCTTCTTCTTGGTGTTTGGCCTCTTTATGTGGCTCAACTTTTCGGATGCCGCGAACCCGAAGCTGTTCCTCTACTACCCCGTCATTCTCATTGGCTTTACGTTTGTCTTGCTGTTCTTCCCAGCGCCTGTTCTCTGGCACCGCAGCCGCAAATGGTTCCTGTACTCTCATGTAAGACTCGTCCCATGATAGTCCTGTTCTCTGAAGTCTTACTAACATCTGTAGTGGCGCCTTTTCTTTGCGGGTCTGTACCCGGTCGAGTTTCGTGACTTCTTCCTTGGCGACATGTACTGTTCCATGGTCTACTCTATGAGTGTATGTATCCTCCATTGTCCTTCATTTAAGTGCTTGTCTAACCTTTCCAGAACATCGAGCTCTTCTTTTGTCTCTACGTTAACAGCTGGAACAACCCGTCCCAGTGCAACTCGAGCCACTCGCGGCTGCTCGGCTTCTTCTCGACACTGCCGCCCATCTGGCGCTTGCTGCAGTGTATCCGCCGGTACCGCGACACGCGCAACGTCTTTCCCCATCTCGTCAACGGCGGCAAGTACACAATGACCATTGTGAGCTACGTCATGCTCAGTCTCTACCGCATCCAAGAGTCGCACAGCAATTTGGCGCTCTTCATTACGTTTTCGACCCTCAACAGCATCTACACGTCCATCTGGGATCTGTTTATGGATTTCTCGCTGCTGCAAGTCGACTCGCGCCACTTTATGCTGAGAGACATTCTCGCCCTCAAACGCCGCTGGGTCTACTACGTCATCATGGTCCTCGACCCCATCCTGCGCTTCTCGTGGATCTTTTATGCCATCTTTACGCACGACACCCAGCACAACAGCATCTGTTCGTTCCTCGTGTCGTTTGGCGAGGCCACGCGTCGTGGCATGTGGGCGCTGATCCGCGTCGAGAACGAGCACTGCGCCAATGTCGCCCAGTACAAGGCGTCGCGCGATGTGCCTCTGCCCTACCACCTGCACGAGCTCGACTCGTCCCTTGACCAGGCGCACCACCCCCTGCTTGACGGCGAAGAAGACGCCAATGAAGGCGAGACTGGCGAGGGCCTTGTTGACGACGGCCATGGCGGCACAGTGCGTCGGACAGGCACGGCTGGTACGGTTGTGCAAGGAACTCCGTCGATGACTGCTGGCACGCCGTCCATGAGCACACCCGGTCGCCCTGGCAGCAGCATTCGTTCGAGCAAGCAGAAGCACCAAGAAGGGCAGCAGCCGAGCCCACGAGTTGCTCCCGGTACAGCTGGGACGGCGGGCACAACGACGACCTGGCCCGACATTGCCGAAGAGCACGGCTCCATCAACTCGGCAGCGGCGGCCGAGGAGGGTACCGCTGGTGCTGCGGGTGCTACAGGCACGTCTACCGGCGTCGCTGTTGGCAGCGGCAGCCCCTCGACCCCCGCCGCGTCCGGCAACGACTTCTCGACGCTCCGCCGGCGGTTCACCAGCACGCTCGGCAAGTCGATTGGCGTGATCATGGCGGAGGCGCACAAGCAGGACTTTGAGAAGAAGCGCAAGCCCAGCGGAATGGACGGCGCGGCGGCCATGGGCCGGCCCGGACCGATGGACGACCTGCCGAGCAGCGACGAAGACGAGGACGACGATCATCATGACGACGACGACGACGAAGACGAGGAGGAGGACCTGCAAAACATGATTAGCTATGGCGAGGAGTACCGCGACGACGATGGTCATGGCCATGACGACAGCCACGAAGACGATAACCACGACTCCCAGGCCCCAACCCAAACGGCCTCCCCCCAAATGCAGGGCCGGTCGTCAACCGCCGACGAGCGCACGCTGGACGGCCGCAGCAGCAGCCATCAGCACCAGCACAGCCGCAGCCGCGGGTACAGCCATGCCAGCGGGAGCCGCAGCCACCATGCCGGGCACAGCCGTGGCGGACGTAGCGGTGGCGGATCGGCGAGCATCAAGCGAGGCTCGCCGAAGCAGTAGACTGGGGGAGGGCTTGTTTTTTCTTCTTTTGGTTTTCCTGATTTTGCTCATTTCACTTCTTGCCATACCCTCACTTTACTTTTACGTTACACTTTACACTTCCTTTTTTTACTTATAGACTCGGGATACGGACCTTCTATTAATACACGTTGAAAGGGGAGGGGGTGGATTAGGATGGAACTGCATCTGCGCGGCAAAAGGAAAAGGGACACTGCATATAGACTCTTTGATTTGAGATCTGATTTATTAATTTACACTAATACATTCGTCCCTTTGTTATTCATCTCCACTGACAGATGACAAGTTGCGATGAAACGTTGAGAAGACTGGGCCATGCCTGTCTGCCTTGTTCATGACAAAGAATCAAGCCACATGAGGACCTTCGACCTCCTCGACCTGCCCCTTTTCGCCCTTGGCCACGAGCTTTTCGCGGTAGACATCCTCGGCGCGCTTTGTCTCGACGGTGCTAAACTTGCGCAGCGGGACGCCGCTGGCAAACAGCTGGTCGATTTCCTCGAGGGTGCGGCCCTTGAGCTCGGGGATGAAAAAGAAGACGAGGACGACCATGGCGACGTTGATGCTCCCGTAAATAAAACCGACCTTGGCGCCGAGGTTGGCATAGGGCGCGTTGATGAGGTAGGGGATGGTAAAGGAGGTGACAAAGGTGGTCAGGACGGAAATGGTGCAGGCGAGCAGGTTGGTCTTTTCCTTGACGGCGAGGGCGGCGGCCTCGGAGACGATGACATAGGAGCTGACGGTTAGTGGTGGACGAAACAAAAGAAGAGGAGGCGTGTGACTTACGCAGGCGCCCATGACAGGTTAAAAAAGAACTGGAAGAGCATGAGGGAGGTGACCATGAGGTTCTTCTCGTTGGTGTTAAAGGAGTCATGGGGGATGGTGCCCATGCCGCCGAGAATAAACAAAAAGACGGCCATGAGGGTGCCGCCGACCAACAGAGTCACGCGCCGGCCGATCTGGTCAATGAAAAACCACGTCATGATGACGGCCACGAGACTAATAATGTTTTGGATAATGTCGAACAAAAACGACTGGTTGCCGAAGCCCTGCGACTTGTAAAAGACCACGGCGTACTGGCTGGGGAAAGCCTGGCCCGTAATCTGCTGGCCAAACATGGCGAGGACGGCCACGGCTGTACGCCCACGGTTGTTTGTGTCAAACACCTCGGACCAGGGTCCCTTGCGTTCGTTGGCCTGCGAGAACGCCAGCGCCTCGAGCTCTAGCTGGATGTCCTCGTCGGTGGCGTCTTTCCGGAGCTTGCGCAGAGATTTGGCGGCGTCTTCGTGGCGGTCGCGGCTCAGCAGCCAGCGCGGCGACTCGGGCAGAAACGGCAGCAACAAAAGGATGACGACGGGCATGACGAGCTGCAGGCCAATGGGGATCTGCCAGGCGGCGTTCGACGTCATCGTCTTGGTGCCGTAGGTAATCACGGTGGCAATGACCTGTCCAAAGATGATCATGACCTGGATCGTCGACGCAAACATGCCGCGGAGCACGCGCGGGCACGTCTCGGCCTGGTAGATGGGCACGACGACAATGGCCATGCCGGTCATGATGAACGCGATGACGCGCCCGACCGTGAACATTGCCGCATTCTGGGCCGCTGTCTGGAGTGTGACGCCGCTACCCGATTAGTATTCAAAACTGTTGTCATCGTACACCGGGGGGACTACCTACACAATCGACACAATGCACAACCCCAGGATGGCGGCGCGGCGGCCCCAGCGCTCGGCAATCGAGCCGCAGGCGATGCAGCCCAGAGCCTTGCCCAGAAACGGCACGGCGTTCATGACCGACGACAGCCAGCTGGGCAGCGCCCACGCGTCGGTGGCGGCGTTGTAGTGGCCGAACTTGTGGATAAACGTCGTCATGGCCTGGACGCCGCCAAAGGTGCCGACATCGTAGCCAAAGTTGAACGCGCACATGGCCATGTAGCTGGGGGGTGGTTAGCAGATTGTCAATATTGATGGAGAGGAGGGCCTTACACCATGATGAACACCAGCATGGCGTTAAAGTGCTTGAGCCGCTCGACAAGCGGCATGTTGGTGGCATCGGCTACTGGCGAAGAACTGGAGGGAGCCATGTTGACGTCGGGGGGTGTTTGGTGTTCAACAAGGAAGAATGGAGGAGGGTGTTGGAGAGTGTGACGAGTGTGGGATCATCCAGGCCGGAGGCGAGAGGATGAGGACAATATATAGGATGTATGCGAGCAAACTCCTGTCACCAATATACTGGGAGGAGTAGAAGGGAAGGAAAGAAAAGAAAGAAAAACAATGTGCCCCATGCTCTGGCCCCGAGGTGAACGAAGTCTGGTCCAGTCTGGTCTGGGGTCCCCGATCACGTCGACCAGAGCTGGGGTAGTATGCCACGACCGCGTGGATGTGGAAGATGAAGAGAAAACCTGCCACATGAAGTGCGGAGTGTTCCGTGAAACAATAGTCTTCTGCCTTTTTCTCACACTGTGGATACAGCCGGACTAGCGGCCCATGTCTTTCTTTCAACGTTCCATTGATGCTTGTTTTCACTTCTTTTTGTTGTTTTTCGTGTCTTTCTTTTGTATTTCACTTTCTTAATCCATGTTTACACACTGTTTCTCACCTATAGCAAGATGGCAAAAGACTCTACAAGTTGTTTAGACCACATGTTGTGCCTCGAGTACAGTGTTTGATTTCTCCTTCATGACACAGTGAAATTCAACCTCAGCCTTGTTTAGTCTTAGTGGACGCCGAACTCCGGTGTAAAAAATTGGATGACAGGCCGAATGCCGGACCGAACGCCGGTGTTGTTGGGCTAAGCTTTCACGACTTTTACTTTGTACAAGCCTCCAAGTCTGCCACCCCAGTATATGATCGGCACATCTCTGGCGAGGGCGAGAGCCGAAAGAAAGTTTGATTCTCCTCACGTGGATTTGATATCGCCGTGCTAGCAACGTTAGCTACCGGCATCTTCATCTTGGCTTTCTCCCCAGATGGGGAAATCGATGCGTGGAGAATGGAGAACTTGGGTGGAGATGTAAATGAGGGGATGAAAGCTTGGAAGCTTGAAGTCAACCGGGAGAAAGGCGCATGGTTTGCAATGAAATTGTTGCTTGCAGGGTATGTGATGGATGTCGTCTTTTGTGATCCTTGTTGAGCAAGAGAAGAGCGATGGCAGAACTTCGGAGGATAGATCCAGTATAAACAAACCGAGGCATGAAAGTACATAAAGGACGACATTGCCATGAGATCTACATACTATTCATTATTTCACTCTCAAGTGTCCCATCAAGCTCTCTATTTCTCATCTTTTTTTCAATTTTATATATATATGATCTTCACATTTCCTTGAAACATGGCACTTTCACCTCTTCACTTGGCGGTGCTCGGGGCGGCACTGGCTTTGGCCCATCCCCATCCTTCCCAAGGGCAGGAGCTGGCGATCTCCGCGCCCGTCCAAGTTCCGGACGATGCTTCGTGGCCGGTGCCGCACGACTTTGCGTCCTTTTCCTTCCCGGCTCACTTTTTCTCAGACTATTTGGGTAAGCACCTATCTTTACCGACCATCGGCATCTATAGAATAAACTAACGCCTCTTCTTCAAGGCAACGAGACCACGCCCAACCTCTTCTCTCGGGATATTCTCGACCTCCTCTACTCCAAGACGGGCGCCCACCCGTACATTCGCGTCGGCGGCACGTCCACCGACCGTGTCTGGTACAATGAGTCCCAGGCAGACGCCAGCATCAGCTGGTTCAACGAGACGGGCACGTCCACCACATCCTACGGCATCCCCGATGCCGTCCGCATCGGCCCGTCCTTCTTTGGTGGTTTTAGCAACTTCCCCGGGACAAAGTGGTCCTGGCAGCTCAACATGGGCAACACCTACGGCAAGCCCGGCGGTCTCGAGAATGCACTGGAGGTTGCCCGGCTCGTCATGGACCGCGTCCAGGGCAACCTCGACTGCTTCGAGATTGGCAACGAGCCCGACCTCATGTTCTGGGTCGGCGAGCGGCCGCAAAACTACTCGCTGGCCGACTACGTCGGGGAGTGGGTGCAGTATGCCAACGCCACCTCGGAGAATGTCCTCAAAGGCAACAAATACGGCCTGCCCGAGACGCGCTTCTTCCAGCCGCTGACCGTCCCCGGCGGCAACACACCCGGCTGGGGCCTCGACACGGCGTTCGACCTCGGCATCGACGCCGGCGGCCACGTCAAGTCCATCTCGTACCACCAGTACGCCGCCGGCAACCAGGCCTGGGTCCGTCTTCAGGGCGGCTTCATGAACCACACCGCCAACGCCGCCAACGTGTCGCAGTACGACGCCGTCAAGGCGCTCGCGCACAACCACACGCCTTCTTTGCCGTTCGTCCTCGGCGAGACCAACAGCGACTCGTCCAACCTGCTCATGGCCCAGATCGAGGGCGTCTTCGGGTCCGCGCTGTGGCTCATCGACCACCTGTTGCTGGGCATGGCCCACAACATTACGCGCTACAACCTGATCCAGGGCACGACGTTTGGCTATGCCGGCTGGGTGCCTGTGGCGACGGGCGATGTTGCAGCCGGCACCAGACGCGATCCATATGTGCGTGCGCCGCTGTACGGCCAGATCTTTGCGGCAGATGTCCTCGGCCGCGACACGAGCGTGCAGATTGCGCCCATCGCCGACCTGCCCTGGAACGTCTCGGCCTACGGCGTCTACTCGGCCGGCCAGCTGCACAAGTACGTCGTCATCAACTTTGACGAGTGGAACGCGACGACGCCGTATGCCCGGCCTGTGCTTAACTTGCAGCTCAAGGCACCTGACCGTGCTCATGTCGCCGAAGTGTGCCGTCTGACGGGCAGCGGCGCCAGTGCCGACGAGGGCATTCAGTGGTCTGGCCAGAGCTGGAACTACACCGACGGCCGCCTGCTTGAACACGGCAACCGCCAGTGCGAGCGGCACAAGATTAGCAAGTGCACAGGTGCCGTAGTTGATGTCAAGATCCCGAGCACGGAGGCGGTTCTGGTGACTTTCGAGTAGTAAGACAGACGGCGAGGATACAAATGAACATAGTTCTTTAATTGAGTAATAAGTAATGCAGTATTTGCCCTAACTTTGTGTATCACCCCAGTCGTAATCAAATGAAAGCCAGGGCGGCATGCTCGTTGGTTCCGAGACATCCCAGGTCAACAGGTACTGCATCTCATGCGCAGCCTTGGCGTATTCGGCCATAGATGCGTCCATTGACAGCATGAGATCCGTGTCGACAGCACTGACAGAGGTGACAGTATTAACAGCGCCGACAGAGGCAATGCTGTCGGCAACAGGAACGGAGCCAACGGCCGTTCCGGGATAGGACGGTGAGATGGTAAAGTCGGTGGACGTGGACCCAGATCCACTCGATGCCGCATGGATCTGTGGCTGTGGCTGCAGAGTAGGCCCGGCGGGTGGCAGGTCTGACACAGACGCCGGACTCATCTGCTGTTGACGCGCTCGGAGTTCAGTCCTGGCCTGGCGGAAGGGCGCAGCTCCAGAGAGATGATGAATAGCTGATGAACCGGTGATTTCAATGTCAGCCTCGGACGGCAGGTCATCCATCTGGCTGCTTGTCGATTGCCGATGTGGCACGCCCCATGCGTGGGCAAGATCCTGCAAGCCAAACCGCATGCACAGTGGGAGCAATGTGCGCACATAGAGATTGCTCTCGCCGCCGTTGGCCGTGCCCTTGCCGGCGTGCAAGAGTGTCAGCAGCCGTAGGTTGGCGTGCACATTGTTGCGTGTCGTGTCCGTCGTGGCTGTATCGTGGACGACTGTCGCCGCATAGACAATCTGGATCTTGGCCGACTCAAAGGCCACGGCCGAACAAAAGCTCTCGTCCAGCGATACCAAAACGGACGAGTCAATCGCCTGTATGACCAGCCGCGAGACTTGGTCGGCATGGTAGCGGCAGCGCTCCTGGCACTGCTGACGGAACTCCGGCGGCGTGCCGTGGATTTGAGACTGAAAGGCAGTGCTCAGTGGGAAGCTGAACCCGGCCAGCGTCACTCGAGTGAGGTCGAAAACGGCAGAGTGGTACAAAAAGAACAACGAGTAGACGGCGCCGACAATGTGCTGGTCTTGGTGGACATAAAAGTTGAGCTCGGTGAGTCGAAAGCGGTCGGGGATGTTGTCGTGGAAAGCGTCGAGCTTGCGGATGATACGCATGAACTCGGAGGATTCATCCCACACAGGAACGGGAAGCATGGAAGGTGGCGTTCGGATGAGCCTACAATGTTAGAAAGACTTGTATTGAAGAAACTTTGGGCCATCAGTTGACGTCACCCACCGTAATACACTTGCACGGATCTGTACGAGGATGGATGTGAGCGCAGGCAAGTCCATATCACGCATAACATCGGCCATGCTCAACGACGGTCGTGATGGATCTTGCGATGGTGGACGATCCGTCTGCCACTCTGCAAGGTCAGACAGAAATATGGGATTGGTTGTGCCAGATCGCGACAGAAACTGCTGGTCAGAGCATGGCAGCGGCACATGCGGAAAGTCCACGCCCCAGCTTGAGTTCTTGTCGACACCCGATGCCGTCATTGTGTCGATAAAGTATGAAGCCCAGACGAGACGGTGCTCTACCTCGCGATTGAGAGTGTCTGCTTGGTCGGTGACAGAAGGTTGTGATGGCCGTGGCGAGCGCGGTGCGTCGAGGCCAAGCACGCGGATGGCTCGAAAGAGACAGCCAGAGAGGAAGAACGCAAGAGCATTTTGGTGTGTACGCAGACCGTACTCGCAAAGAAGGACCATTGTCTAATGATGTTAGCCATGCAGTCCAGAATGGCCAAGGGTGGAGAGCACACATACCATGATGTGTTGGATGGTGGGCATGTGCGCTTCTGGCAGGACCTGTCGTCGAGCTTTCTCAGACCATGCACCTCCAGGGAGCTGTGTATACATGCGAGCCGTGTGAGAAGGGCCCTCAGCAATATGTGCGTTTATAAATAGAACTCTAGAAGAAAAAGTCAGTTGTCTGATGTTAATCTGATTTTGTCCTGTCAATGTAGCTTACCTTGCAGCCAATGCGCACATTGCGTACAAGAGTGGCTCGCCATACTCTTCGTTGACCGTGTTCCGCCTCAATGCCGCCATAAATGAGGGCTTGTGAATAAAGGCGACGCTGCGTAAGGGCTGCACTTGCTGGAAGAAAGTGTTGATCAGATGCAGACGGACTGCTGGGTCATCTGGCAGATCATCTTCGTACATGCTACATGTTGTTAGACAAGAAGAAAAAGAGAGAAAAGGGCGTTGAGATGACGTGGCTTACTATTCAAGCCCCGTTGTGCCTGTATGTGAAGCCAACGGCCGACTAGGTGAGCCTGCAATCATGACCATTTGCCCAGCAATTTCAGCCGAGCTGACCGAGTGGCTGCCTTGAGGACTCTGGCTGTTTCCGGCCTGATCTTCTCGATTTGGGCCACGATCCCTCTGCCGCCGGCCGACATAGACACACGCCAAACTTTTAGACAGGCACCGCTCACATGACGGCCTGGTCATGCTGCACCGGCTCTTGGTGGCATGGCATTCGCGGCAGGAACCGACACGGCGCTTTTCGACGCCAGCGGCCCGGTAGATATCCTCGGCCGACTGTTGGACCTCGCGGCGTGTGCGTGTGCGTGTACCATGGACTCCTTGCGCTACATTGTAGCCCGGGCAGCGGATACCCATGCGGACACAGTTGCGGCAGCCTGGCAGTTCACGGCCACATCGGACCTGTTACTGTCAGCGGTTGTTCGAAAGGCACATGGGCGGTGGGGAACAAACCTTGCGTGAGCGGCAGACCAGGCATGCAGCTGCAGATGCAGACCCTGATGGTCGGCTGTCAGTGGGGGAAATAATTGAGAACGGTACATGGTAGAACCAAAGTAAACAAAAAGGTGGAAAACGAAAAGGGGGCTGCTTACTGGCTTGCGATGCAACACTGCCGGCTGCCGCCTCATTGGGCGAGTGCCGGGACGTGTCGTCCATGAGGATGGGGCGGCTCAGGAATCGGGTGCTTGGCTGGCAGCTCAACAAAAGAACAGAATGTTGTAATAAAGACAACGGAGAACGACTATCAAATCACCACACTTTTTTGCCCCTGAGTGGTCAGTCTGCATATCATAGGGAAGGATGTAACTGTCGTAAATTTCCCGTTAAGGAAGTTGCGATGGTGTGCTCCAAACTCAGTATCACGTGTTCGTCAAGCTGCACTTCTCGATCCCATTGAGCTCTAACTAGCCTTTGTTCAATAAGCCCATTGACAAATGCAACTCGTGTCGAATGTTCTTAGACGTCTTAGCATCATCAGTAATGTTGAAGAGAAAAAAGGCTCCAGGTCAAGTTGTGGGTTCTGTTGACAGTACGCCAATTTCCCCGCAAAATTCGAGACCGAGCCCCAGGCCGAACTCCGGAGCGACAGCCGACGCTAGCGGAGTAGCTCCCCGCCTCGCGTAGACATTGTCCGAAGCTTCAACTTGACAAAGTAGAACAATACCAAGACGTCACTGGATCGACTATCGCATCATAAAGCAGTCTTTTCGCGTCTTCTTCGTGTCAAAGCAAACCTTCCTTTGACAATTCGAACGACGTGTTTGTTGGCCAAGAGAACATCCACCAGACATCACCATGGCCCGCCCCAACTTTCTCGTCATCGTCGCCGACGACTTGGGCTTCAGCGACACGGGCTGCTTTGGGTCCGAGATTGAGACGCCGCACATTGACGCGCTGGCGGCCGAGGCCAATGCGCTGCGCTACACCAATTTCTACGTCGCTGCAGCGTGCTCGCCGACGCGGTCGATGCTCATGACGGGCACCGACCACCACATTGCCGGGCTGGGCCAACTTCAAGAAATCACGCGCAACTCGCCGGCGCACGCGGGCCAGCCCGGCCACGAGGGGTACCTCAACGAAAAGGTGGTGGCGCTGCCCGAGCTGCTGCGGGACGGCGGCTACTTTACGTGCATGGCGGGCAAGTGGCACCTGGGGCTGCGGCAAGAGCACCATCCAGTGCACCGCGGCTTCGACAAGTCGTTTGCGCTGCTGCCGGGGTGCGCCAACCACTACGGGTACGAGCCGCGGTACAACGACCCGGTGGCGGAGCCGGACAAGTTTTTCGAGACGGCGACGCGGGCGCTGCACGCCGAAGACGACCGAATCCTGGGGCAGATGCCCGACGATTTCTACAGCAGCGACGCCTACGCGGACAAGCTGATACGCTATCTGGATGAGAGAAACGATGCCGACAAGGAGAAGCCATTTTTTGCGTATCTGCCGTTCAGTGCGCCGCATTGGCCGCTGCAGGCGCCCGAGGAGAACTGCCGCAAGTACAGGGGACGGTACGACGCAGGGCCGGCCGCATTGCGTGCCGAGCGTCTGGCACAGCTCAAGAAACTGGGCATGGTCGACGAGGACGTCGAGCCGCACCCGGTTGTGATTGTGGACGGCCAGAACGAGAACTGGGACGAGCTGCCGGCCGACGTGCGCGCCGCGTCGAGTCGCGCCATGGAGACCTATGCCGGCATGGTCGACCGCATGGACTGGAATATCGGGCGGGTCGTCGACTATTTGAAACAGAGCGGACAGTATGACAACACGTTCATCCTCTTTATGAGCGACAACGGCGCCGAGGGCGCCAGCTACGAGGCCCTGCCGCTCGTCGGCGACAACATCATGGCCCACATCCGCCAGTACTACGACAACTCGCTCGACAACATTGGCCGCGCTAACAGTTTTGTGTGGTACGGCTGCCGCTGGGCACAAGCAGCCACGGCACCATCCAGACTGTACAAGATGCACTCGACGGAAGGCGGGTGCCGTGTGCCGCTCGTCGTGAAGCCGCCAGCGACGGTGGTGAACAACACATCGAATGCTACGCAAGGCATCATCACAAACGCATTCTGCACGGTCATGGACGTTGTCCCAACCGTCCTCGACATGGCCGGCCTCCAGCACCCCGCCGAGTACAAGGGCCGCACGATCGCTCCCCTCCGCGGCCGCAGCTGGACATCCTTCCTCGAGCTGGTCGGCCGCAGCCGCGATGCCAATGCCAGCGCGACCGTCCACGACAAGGACTACGTCGTCGGCTTTGAGATTGCCGGCTCGGGCGCCCTGCGCCGCGGCGACTGGAAGATTACGTTTGTGCCGGCACCCAAGGGACCGCAGCGCTGGGAGCTGTTCAACATCAAGGAAGACCCGGGTGAGGTGCATGATCTCTCTACAGAAAAGCCCGAACTTCTCGCAGAGATGCTGCAGCTGTGGGACGAATACAAGAAGGACGTCGGCGTTGTCGGCGTTGCAGGCGAGTACCCTGCATCTACACAAGGAGCAGGCACGGTCATTGACGACATGGAGGATCCGTATGCGTGGATCAAGTACATTGGCCGGCCCGAGATCACGCCCGACCGGCTCAAGAGCGTGGTTCCGACAGTCGCTGCATAGACAAAAGATTAATACATTAGAGTGCGTCATAAAATCAAAATACATGTACAAGGTAGAATAATGGCTTGATAGACTATTGAAATTCTTTGACTCTGCTGTCCCATTTTACTTCTGCCTGCCTACTAAACTGACAAAACGACAAGTCCAGTTGACAGGGCAGGGATCTTGTTTGTGGTCAGATTGTTGCCCGCATACGACCATACCTGCTTGTCGCTGCCCCAAACGACGGCATTAATGTGCGTGTACGGCTTGTCGGCAGCCAACCACACAGACTGCGGAATAGGAACCGTCAAGAAGCTGCCATTGCCTGCAGCATAATCTTCGTACCCGCTGTTCACAATCGAAACAAGCAGCTGCTGTCCCCTCTGCCAGCAGGCCACATCCAGATCAGGCTGTCCTGGCGGTGCTGGAATCGCCGCTGGACGTACGTTGCCGACAATAAAGTCGACAATCGGTGATCTCGTCAATACCTGCGCCAGGCTGCCGTGAGCTGCCGGAAGCGTCGAGGCATCAGCATCGCCCACAGGAGGATATACCCATGCAATCAGCCCCTGCGCGCCGTGGTTGACCGCCACCAGACTCATCGCCCACGATTCAGAGGCCGTCGGACTCCGCGCCCAGTAGCCCTCGCCGTTGAAGCTCTGCGGGTTGTGCACTTTTGTTTTCGGCCACGGCGACCCTTGCTGCGGACCCAGCCACGACTCGTACCGCCGGAAATTGTCGAGCCGGTCGGCCACGTCGCGGATCGAGCGATTAAAACCCTGGCAGTTGTCACACCCGCAGTCGCCGAGCGTCGTGTTACAGACCGTGCCCCATTTTGTGATCCCCGTCGTGTTGATGCCAATCGGGTAGACGTCCTCCATGATCACGTCGGCGCCCGCTGCGTACTCGGCAAAGTAGTAATTTTGGCAGTTGAGGACCAGAGCGACCGGGTGGTAGGGGTCGATGCTGCGAATCGTATCCCGCGTCTGGACCGGCCAACTGAACGGATCTTGGTGCCCGTCCGGCTCGTCGGCGCTCCAGTAGGAGAAGAGGGCCGCATTGTCTCGCGCGGCTGTCACTTGCGCCGTGACCCAGGTCTGGTTGGTGTACTGTTCCCGCAGGTCAAACTGGATGCCGATCCCCGTCTGGTCGGCCATGTAGGCGAAAGCGGCGGACGACTGTGGATATTGTGTCAGAGGCGTCATGGCATTGAGGCCCGTGGCAGCGTAAGGGCCAATTGTTGTGGCCGCCGAGGCATTATCCGTGGCGCCGGCCAGGAAGCCGTCATAAGAGGAGTAGTATCCGTAGGGGAAGTAAGGACGGAAACCGGAAGCGTCGCTCGAATTGCTTGTGATCGTCCCCGGACCACCACGGAACATGAACCCTCCGTACGCATTGTCGAGACGTGTCACACTGCCCGTCGTCTTGTCCGGCAGATAAAACAGGTTGCCGCTCTTGGCCACATAGGTAACATTGGAACTCCCGTCTGGACTGGCCACCCAGCCTGTCAAGGTGATGTTTTGAGGTGCAAGGCTCGTATTGAGAGGGCCGCCAGCTGTAGAAGAGGCCGCCGTCAAGTTGAACGGCACGATCGTGTCCCGGCTGCTGGTGCATTTGAAATTAAAGCTGGTGTTGCCTTTCACCAAGATATTCTTGAGGACAGGAGTTGTGGTCGTCGTTGAGTCGTCTGCGTCGTCATCGACCTGGTCAAGTGTAATGGTAAAGTGCAGCACGCGGTTGCCGTCGTCGTAGTTGGCCTCACCAACCGCAGGCACCGCCGGCAGCTCCAGTCCAAAGTACGGCGACAAGGTTGTCCGCACAACAAACTCGCCTTGCGCCTCGCTGTCGAGATACAAGCTGTACCGCGGCGTCACCTGGACATACAGGAACGGGCCTTCAGGGCTGCGCACGGGCTCGACCATTTGGCCGCCAGGATTGAAGCTCTGGTACCCGGACTCGTACACTTTGCCGCACCATCGCGGCCAGTCAGGGTGGTTGCCCGTCTGGTTGCCTGTCTGTTGGGCTGACGTTGTGGCGGCGGCGACAACCAGCCAAAGAAGTCGCGAATACATTTTGTCGATGATCGTGGTGATGATGCGACGACGTGTCGATTGACGATCGAGGTTGAGATTGACGCTGGCACCGATACTGTCGATTAATCCAAAATCCCCTGAATCTAGCTTCCCCTCAATATTTCGTCTCGTCCCGGATATATATTAGGAAAGCACAGAATAAATGATGTAAACAGGCAGGTGCGGGTGCATCGTCAATCCCTTGGCCCCAAAAACGGAAGGGGCGGCCCCGTCGTACGGTTCAACAAACTCGTGCTTTATGCGCCTGCCGCATGACGGGGGCCAATTTGTATCCCTCGCTCCTTCCTGCAAAGAAGAAAGTGTGACGACATATCATGTACCTTAGTTAAAGTGCAGCCATGCAAGCTGTTAGCAACATTATTTTTACATTCTCCCTTTACTAGGCTGTCGTCATGGTTGATGCGGTGCATCATGAAAAACCAAGGGACGGTAGGCAAGCCCAGGGTTGCCCAATCCGGCTGAAGAGTCACGAGACCATAGGTCAACTTTCTGGGTAAATGGGGGTTATTCTTTCATAATAAAGAAAAACTTACTTTTGTGACGACAAGCAGGGAGAGAGATGATAAATTCTGGAAAGGAAAAGAAGGGAGTAGGCAAAGGACAAAGCCACCAGACTCGTCACAGACTGCCCTTTGCATTTTCTGGATCGCATCCAACTTGACATGTGACCTGTTTTACTTCAAAATTCAATAATTCACACCAGTTCAGTGATAAATTTGACTTTAACCAATATCGTCATATTTCAGTATTGTCGCTTTTGGCTCTCGCTTTCAGGGTCTCTTTGGAGTAGGAGTTCTTTGTTTACTTTGGTGCAGAACAGTGAAAGACAACAAAGGAACTTGGTCAAAGCCCCTGAAATTATCACAAAAGATAGAAAGAAATGACATGACAACAAAGACGGCGTCAACAATAAATCATTGTATCAAACCTGCCTCCTTTCACATCCATCTCCAAGCCACACAAGAGAGTCCTTCATCATGAATCGTTTAAAATACAGAAGTATCCACGAAAAGTACAGCTCCTCTAAGATGTTGTTCACGACGTCTCTCTTCTTTCCTCTCTCTTCATCTTCTCGTTTTTATTTATTTTCCCATCTTCTCTTCTCAAGCGACCTGGAGTTGCAGACTCTCATTCGTTTTTTCTCTTTTCACTCTTTTATTTCTATTTTCAACCTTCTTCGTTCCTTTACGATCCCACGATCCTATTTTAGGTCATCCAGTCTCTACAGTCTCTACAGTCTTTACGGTCCTTACAGAAAGAAATTCGGCTCCATCATCATCACTACACTCAACATGGTCAGCCCACCGTCACCCACTCGCTACAGCATGGCGCCGCCTCCAAGACCAAAGGCAGCCGTTCCTGCTGCCACCATTTCCCGCGGCGCCGTCTACTGCGACAAGGACTTTTGGAACCGGTCGGCCGCCTGGTTCGTCAGTCAACAACAGCTTCTGCAGCAAGAGCAAAATAAGACGGCGGTCGTCAAGACGCCTCGCTGGGCATCTACGGCGACCCCAACGCGTGTCCAGCCATCTCGCGTAGCCAAGAACAAAAAACGCTATGCCGAAGACGACGAGCCTGTAACCGTCAAGAGGGTCAAGATTACCCGGCAGGTCGAGAAGACGACGGTCTGTCCCGACTACTTTCTGGACCCCGCCTTTGCCACGACCTCTGTCGCTGTCTTTTTGGAGAAGCTCGACACGCTCCTCGAAGGCAAGCGCTGCACTCTTGCTCGGCAGTGCTTCTGGGCAACAACCATGGCGCCGTCGTTCTCTCCTTCGAAAACGACCGCGTGGTGTCCTATCGTGGCCCGGCCGCTGTCCTGCACCGAGATGCAGCATTGCGCGCACGGCATGTGCTCCACGACATCGTGTCTTGTCAAAATGGCACCCACGTCCTGCATGTCGCCTCCTCCCACGCCACCGCCCGATGCCGTCTACCGGGACAAGCCGTTTGCCGAGCTGCGGCACATTCAGGAGCGCACCGTCAGCCTGGCCGGGCTGCGGTTCGCCGTGGATATTTGTAACGGCATGCTGCGAGTACAGATGGTGTGACGACACGAAATGTCAAACAAGAGAAAGGTAAGTTGGAAGCTGGTCTTCCGTGTAGTTCAATTCAGTCAATTCAAGTATTCAACTATGTATGCCCTTTCGTATCTTCTGTGTTTGTGCGCCTCCCTTGTCGTCCATCTTCCTGCTACGCATTGTGTCTATTTCTTCTCCTTCTCGTAGTCCCCCACCGACACAAGCCGGCCCACCACCAGGTACTTGCCGTCAAACCGCTCCTCCCACCCCTGCAGCGCATCCAGCTGCTCGGCCGTCAGGTCGTCCAAGGGATCCAGCGGCCCGTCCAGGTCTTTTGTGAGCATCGACTCGTCAAACGAGTGCGACGCCAGGCCGCGGCTCGCGTCGCGGCCAGCAAAGTTCTCGTAGGGCCCGCCCGGGCCGTAAAAGTTGCGGCCCGAGGAGACGTCAAAGACGCGGCCGCGGACGGCCAGGAACACGGGGCGGCCGTCCTTGCCGTCGAACGGCAGCAGGGTGTGCGGCGTATAGGTGCGGAAGACGGTGGCGGGCGGGTCCTTGGGGAAGGTCGGGACGGGGGTCGGGCGGAGGATCGAGTACGCGGTGTACAAGACGATGGCGAGGAGGAGGACGTTGAGGGGCGTGACGAGGGTGGTCCTGGAGAAGAAGATGGTCAGTATTTCATTCAGTGTGTTCAATGTGTTCATTCGATCGGCATCAGGAGCACGCTGGACATACACGGCAGATGCGACCTCTGCTCTCTGGGCCTCTTGGGCCATGCGCTGCTCGACGTAGTCCATGGCGGTGGTGATTGTGACGATTGATGGTGGTGATGTCGTTGAGAGTCGGTGTCGATTCAATGGATGATCGAATGATCAAGACTGTCGTCAGATGTGTTTGGGTCGAGTGGGGAGGAGTTGCGGACAGGAAAACGAAAGTAAAAGTGACGGAATCTGCGGGACGCGATTATCCGTTGACGGTTCAGTCTCGGAGTTGTGTTTGCACTTCCGCTGGTTTGTCTGGTTGAGTAAAGTCGCTACGATTGCTGCGACAGATTTCCGGCGAAGTTGCCCCGCCCCTGACGGAATCTTCCAGGCGCTTTTTGGGAGGCTGGCAAGTGTCTGTTGGCGTGAGCGACCCCTGTATTTTACTAAAGTGGGCGTCGAAAATGCACCAGGGACCACGAATCGTATTATGTCAGCTTCGGCCCCAACACACGGCATCTGACAGTTGACAGTTGACATCGATATTGGATTCAACAACGATTATGATACGGTAAAACATATGAAGAATGCGTTTTCGTGAGATTTAACTGGAATCAGGTTGTCTATAACTCATTGTCTATTAATCGTAGTTGAGAGTGAAAATGTAGTAAAAAGAACACCGCGATAACGCTTCAGAAAACCCCTCCTTGAATTGAGTCACTACTCCTCCTCCGCTACCTCATTCTACTACTATCATGCCGCCTTGTGCTCGGTCTCGGCCGTCTCGTCGGCCTCCTTCCTTTGCTCGACGGGTGCCGGCTTTCTGGCTTCGGCAAAAGCGACATACTTGGTATGGCTGCCGGCAGCGACGACTGGCCCGCGCGTCCTTGTCGGCAAACCAGGGTCGACCTCTTCGCCGTCGGCCGCCCGCTGTCTCTGCCGGATCTCGACCGACGTGTACGCCAGCGACTTGCCGACCCGCTGCACCCACGCTTCGATTTCGAGCTCGTCCCCCGCCCGCGCCGCCGCCACGTAGCTGACGTGGATGTCGACGCTGACGCCCGTCTGGTGGCGGCCCGTGGCAGCGGCAATGGCCATGCCGCCCGCCCAGTCGACGAGTGCGGCGGAGACGGCGCCGTGCAGAATGTGTTTGGAGTTGACGTGGATGGGCACGACGGGCAGGCGCGCCAAAATGCGGCCGCCACTGGTCGACGTGCTGCCGACGTCTTCGCGGCGGGCGTCGACGATGCGGATGCCGCCAAAGAAGAGGCCGTAGATGGGCGAGTTGGGCTGGATGCCGGCCCAGTGGGTGCGGACGTGGTCGAGCGTGGCGGCGGGGTCCATGGTGGGTGTGGCGGGTGAGTATTCTTGTGAAATGTCGTGGTCTTGTGTGAGGTGAATTAGAGTGCTGTTTTTTTAGGTTGTACTAGATTTGTCGGCGATAATTGATATGGTGAGAAGTCGCCCAACAAAATGGGCAAAATCGCGACAAAAAGGCCGTAGGACTCAACACCCCAACATATCGTCAAAACTCGCGATAATAGCGCAATTTATGAAGTGATGGTCTATACTGCAATTTTTATATACAAACTAAATGTGAAATAAGAGTGATACATAGATGCCAAATCCGTGAGCATGCATCGAATATCCAATGCGAAATCATACAACGCCGTTCCAGGTTCATTTTTAGTTATTCAATCAACCTTCCTCTCCTCTCGCCAATCCTTAAATATTCCCACTGTTTTGCCCCTCCACCCTAATCCACCCGCTTCGTCTTCTTGAGACCGTCGGTGCCGTGCATCCAGTCCATGATGCCAAACACGCCGTAGTTGAGGTTGAACTTTTCGTGGTGCGCATCGTGCATCTTGGCGGCGTTGTCAAAGAAGTCGTAGCCGCTGTGCACCGTGGCCGTCTCGACGAGCATAAAGGCGACAAACGCCCAGTACGTCAGCACGTGCGAGTGCAGGATCAGCGGCGGCAGGCCGACGGGCAGGACGTTGGCGACAATGTGCTCGACGGGGTGGGCGTACTGCGCGGCGAGGGCGACGGGCGCGATAAACTTGTGGTGCGTCTTGTGGATGGCCTTGTACCAGCGGGGCTGGTGCAGCAGGCGGTGCGAGTAGTAAAACAAGACCTCGCGCATGGCGCACGACAGCGCGATATCCCTAATAAACTCGCCGAGCGAGGGCAGCTCCTTTTCGATCCGTATGCCCAGCAGCTTGTCGGCGTGGTTGGCCGGGTCGCCAGCAAGATAGGCCATGCCGACGGACATGGCTGTCGCCATGGCGTTGTTGCGCAGGACAACCGCCGCGCAGTGCAGAATGTCGCCGGGCGTCGGCTGCTTCGGCGCCGGCTGGTACTTGTGCCGCTCCGAGAACGCCGGCGCAATCCACGGCAGCGAAATGTAGAGCGCCGACGGCACCCAGAACGAGAAGAACTGCACAAGAAGGAAGCCCCAAAACTCGACGCGGCGGGCGCCGTACGCGTCCAGCATGCCTGTCCACAAGGACGAAAAAGTCTCGACGGCGTTCATTGCAGTGTTCATATTGACGAGGTGGTAGTGTGGTATTGTGTTTGTTGACTTTAATGCGACGTTGACGGGAAGGATTTACTTGCACGATTGCGATCGCGAACAAAAGCTTTTTAGCGACGGCGGCGATCACGGGTTGCCTCGGCCCAGCTATGAACGTTACAAGAAAGATGCACTAAAATCCCCAGACTGGTGAGGGGAAGCTTCAGGGCCGTTTTTTCTTGCTACAATTTGCCCCATTCTCCAATGATCGACTACGGGGAGTAGCTAAATAATACGGAGTTTTTTTTGCAGCTGAAAGCCCCAACCGTCGGTGGTGGCGGTGGAGGCAGAGGCGAGACTTAGAGACTAACTGAGACCAGTGTTCTAGGGCTTCTTTCTTCTTTTATCCCTTTTCTCACTCGTTTTCTTCACTCTGCTTCAGACTGACGACCTCCGATATTGTAAACTGTACAAGAGCAAGCTTCATATCAAGCAGGAATCGTTTGATTTGCCGTAAATACAATGTAACAAGAGAACTGCCTATACCACCAGCCCTTCTCTCAGTACTTCTCCATTTTCTCTCTCATCCCCCCCTCCTCCTTCTCCTTTCCCTTCTCATCCCCTTCAGTCCTCCTTGAGCTTCTTCAGTTTCTCCAGGCACCAGAAGACGAGGCCGATGACCGCAACGGCCAACACGGTGCCAATCACCGCGCCGCTGAGGAAGCCCAGGATTATAAGGAGGACCTGGTTCAAGATTGAGAGCGGGGGCTCGCAGTTGGACGGGCATTGGACGACGCGCCGGGCGGCGTAATATTCGGCCCAAGCTTGGTTGCAAGCGTCGGAGCACACTTCGAAAGATATTGCTCTTGTTTTTCGGACGGCAGTTTTGGTTTGATAATTGGATAGTGCGATGGCACAAGTGATGGGATCGAAAATGGTCGTGATGCGACGAAAGAAGATGAAAAGGATAAAAGACAAAAGGAAATAACAGAACGAGACCAAATCTCATCCGAGATGAGGTGTTGTATAAATCTCGTAAGTCACTTACAGCGACTTACACCGTGTTAGAGCTTCAGCTCACCTTGGGATATTCGAACAATAAACAATAGCAACAATGCGATGAGGCCTTGTCCAAGGCCTCGCTGTAAGATCGTGTAATTTCCTAATTAGGCTAAGCGCGCTAAGGTGAGAGGTCCCTTCTGGGCCCAAGGCCCTGCCCTCAAGATGTGAGCTTTATTGACCATTAAAGACACGGAAGATAATGACGTAGAGCAGAGAGAATGAATCGATCTAGGTTTGTGCCCTGCAGCTTAAAGTCCTTTTTTTAGTTGCACAAGGCTGCCGAAAAACTGTGCGCTTGTATGAAGCTAACATAGCCTCGACATCAACGTGCGACTTTGTGTGATGATGTATAACAAGCCAAGTAAGCAAAGTACGCCTAGTTGATGTCCGGCCACTCTGCTGACACGACGGTCGAAGCAAAGTCTGTCATCACTACGTTTATATTACATGACGGACGTCATGTGGTGCAATGTACAGATTAACGTCAGTATTAGTGCTCCGTATGTAAGAAAACCACCATCCGCCTCCTTTCGTCTTTTGACAAAAAAATTTCACACCAGCGTTCAGATTCAACAGCACCCATGCAAAAACAAAAGCAACCATCAGTACCAATATCAACATCAACAACGCAATCATGTCGTGCCATGTACCCGTGGTAAAGGCCCCGCCCCCGATGGCCCAGAACCCCAAAGCAAAGACGAAAACAGCGGCAACGACGACAAACACCGCCGGAGGCATGACAACAAACATGAACAGCCAGGCCGGAACCATGAAAAGCGCAATAAAACCCATAGACAGAGCGACAGAGTTATTTAAATTGAAAACCGCCATCAGCAAGGCCATTCACGACGTCTACAATGCTGCACTCTCTTACGAGGTCGGCAACCATGACGAGACCGACAACGACACCGAAACGAGAGCAACAAAACCAGCGGAAACGGAAACGAACACGAAAACAACGAAAACGGCAGCAGCAACAAGACAAGAAAAGGCGCTTGCCTACGAATCGGCGAGGCATGGCGTCCGTGTCCTCAACCGGTTTTGCCTTGTTATGCATGCGCTCCGGCAAGCGCGAGGCCGCCGCGAGATTGGTGATTTGCTGGCCACGCATGTGGTCACCTGGTACAGGACGTGGGAGGGCTTCAGCAAGATTGTCGAGTTTAATGGAAAACCCGGGGAGAATGGCATGCCCGTGAAACTGACCGACGCAGAGAGGACCGCCGAGCTGGTCTCGATCTTTAACGAGGGCGCCGCCGGCGACAACTGCATCAGGCTGGCCAAGAAGCAGCTCAACGAGTCGAGCCGTCCCGAGCACAAAACCATGTTCTGGTTCCCGCCGATCCGGAAGGCGCTCCGGGAATGCTGCTCGCTGCCGGTGCCACTCGAGAACCCAGAGTACAACTACGAACACAGCGTGCTACAGACGTTTACATCGCCGCAGGTGCTGCAGACGTGGTCCAAAGTCATGCAAGAACTGCTCCCGATCTTTGCTCGCTTCTGCGCCACGACCGACCAGACGTATTCCCCCTACCAGCTCGCCTTGGACAAGCAAATATCCGATGCGCAGGACGTTCTGAAGAGCCTTGATCGCGGTGTCTTTGTGGAGCCTGATAATAGCAAGCAAAAGACAAAACGGAGGTGGTGGAGGAAGTCAAAGAACACAGACGAGAGGTCGTCGAATGATGGTCACGTGACCTCTTACATTGATGTCTCTTCTTACACTGTTGGGTGTTGATGGAGGTTCGATGGCAAGGCCTAGCCCGGATGGCGGGAGATCCGAAAGAAGCACGATCTACTAGTACGGATGCGCGGGAGCAGGCTAGGAAGGCTGGGAAGTCTGGGCGATAATACGAGCTGATGTCACGGGTGTCAAAAGACACGACACAATACGGAGACCCTTTTGAATGCGCAACGAGATACTCGTATTGCCTCAGTCCATAGAAAGAAAAGAAATGTCAATGTCAGAAGTCAAAAGTCAAAAGATTCCAGTTTTCTTGTCGTCACTGCATTTTGCATCTACCGGCACTGGATTGCCGTTGCGTTTTGGTACTTTGTGCTTTGTATCTTTGTATTTCTTGTAAGTCGCCTCTCGCTGCGCCACGAACCAATCGAGTGCGAGAGCAAGAACTAGGCGATACTGGGCGAACTGGACGACAAGCTCACCGAGCGGTCCGGCGCTGTTTTTGGTCGGTGTTTGGTCTCCTATTACGCGCGCGCACAAGTGAAAAGAGGCGCGCGGCAGCGTCGAACAGGCCTGAGTCGCAGGGAAAGAAGCCCAACTCCGTAATACCCCGTACCCATACCCATGGGCGAACGAACAAACCTGGTCCAATCGATTCAGCCCACGAGCCCGTCATGTCCGACAAAATGAAACGGCCGCGACGAGGGCAACGACCAAAAACGGATGCTATTGATGGAAATGAAGACAAAAAAAGAAAAGGCCTGAAAGAAGGTTTGACGATCTGGGGAGACAATGACAATGACAAAGGGCAGGCTCAAAGAAAGGTTTACCTAAGGCCTGTCAGATTGTCTCACTTTTCGACAGCGCAAGCGGTCGCGGACCTGCCGTGAGTCCTCGCCCATTGACGACGGGCGCTAGGACTCTGGGGTACAGTGAGGTACAGAGAGCACAAGGCCTGTCGTGTTAGTGTTTGTGTGTGTGTTTTGGTGCGTTTGGGCGCGCATGTGTTAGTGCGCCCCGGAGGTGCTCATTCATTTCCTGCAACAATAGCGGCAGTCGCAAAAGTGCCCAAAAGCAAACGGCCAGGCCAAAGAAAGCAGAGCGCTCGTGAATCATCGTCATGGGACGTGATCGTCTGGCCTCTCTCGCCGTATTCTCTTTTCTTCTTCTTTTATTCCCTACATTCCCTTTTTTCTTCAAGTCTGCTTTTCTTTCTTCCTTTCCCTCCCCTCACATTCTCGTGACTCTTGTTGTCACCCTCCTCATTTTCTCTTTTCCTCTTTCGCTCTTTCCTCCTTCCTCTTTCTTCCCCTCCTCCAATCACCTCACCGCCACTTACACCCGAAAAGAGTGCGCCAAGAGAAAAAGACGACAGACGACACAGAAAAAAAAAGCACTCACACCCGCATTTCGCACTCACTTTGCGACTTACTCCGCATCGCCAGCGCATGACCATTTCTGGACTGGACTGGACTGGACCGACTTGCAACTGCATTAGGCCGACTCGACTGGACTGCGACTCAACCGAACTTGACCGGCCAGGTCAACAGATTTTTTTGAGGGCATTTCCCCTCCTCTCGCGACGGATTCTTCAAGAAAACAAACAACAAAAAATAATCACAAAAAAAATACACAAACCGGAGCCATCATGAGGTCCTTTAGCCTCCTTCTGTTCGCCGCCGCTGCGCGCGCCGACCTCGCCGCGTCGCAAGACCTCTTTGGCGACAAAGTGCAGCTCGAAATGCAGGGTCCTCCTGCCCCGCTTCCGCGCCCAGCCGATCTCAACATTGACACAGGCGCAGACGCAAACATTGATTTTCTCGTCGACCTCGACATCGACATCGCCCGCTCTGTCGGTGCTAATGCCACCGGCGCGGGCGTGATTGTCGATGTTGATATCCTCAGCCTCAGCAACTCCAACTCCCTTGACGGCCTCGGCACGCCCGGCTCCGCCTGCACCGACGAGGGCGAGTGGAACTGCCTCGTCGCCTGCTACCAGCGCTGCGCCTCCGGCCGCTGGTCCGAGACCATGGCGCTCGCCCAGGGGACCGTGTGCACGCCCGTGGGACGGTCGCATGACATGCACATTGTCGAGGGCAGCGGCCCAAGCAATCCGTATTGCTCGGCAGAGTCTTCGGCGGCGGAGTCATCGACGCCGTCAGCCGCATCTGCAACTTCATCAACGACAGACTCGTCTTCGTCGTCGGAACCATCCAGCACAAGCACTGGCACCGGCGAGTTTGTGAGCGGATCGCTGCCCAAGGCTGGCGCTGGACCGGCAAGCAGGAGTGGCGGGATGGGAGTTGTCGTGGGCGTCGGCCTGGTCGCCGTTGTCTTTGCCCGACTGTTGGTGTGAGGAGGGAAGAGAAAGAAATGAAAAGAAGGGAGACGACTGTGGAGGAATGATACCATTACGATTATGACTGCATTCACTTATCATGAGGACGGCGTTTGGTTTGCATTTGCACTTATTTTTAACATGGATTGATTATCAAGAATATTTATTCAATCTTCAAATGAATTTATTTTATTATTTATTCTCACCGTTACCTTCGCGCAGTAATTCTTGTTTATTCTGTAGCAAATTATCAATGAGGAAACCAATATACCAAAATATTAACAAAAAGAACAAAAAAAAAAAGAACAAAAGAGAAGAAGAGAAAACTCATTGTGTTGTGTTTTGCGACATAAAAAAATGCTGCCTGCTACGCCGACAAAAAAAGCTAAAAAGGAGGGCTCCACCGGGGATCGAACCCGGGACCTCGTGCAGTTGTTTGTTTGGAGACCAGAACCCAAAGCACGAATCGTACCACTAGACCATGGAGCCGACGCGGATGTCGGATTTCGGACTTTGCTACCTTTATATAGGGCAGTCTGCTAGTGCGCAGCAAATGCAAGCCAGCGAAATGCGACTCAACTTCAATCCACTCTCAATTCAACAGCCATTCTCACCCACATATCGTCAACCAATTGAATGCGACCATCATCCTTCCTTCGAAAACAGTGCTCAATCATTCTTTCATTTATTTTGGTACACAGTGAATAGAGAAATTGAATCAAATTGAACAAACTAACAGATAGATCACTGCCATTATTTACTTTCGAATATGCTAACATTTAGCGCATCTACGCCTAAGCATAAGAGTCGTCACCGCCCTTGCCATCAGCGCCCGCTGCCTTCTTCTTTGCTTCCCGCGCCTCCTTCTCCTTGGCCTGCTGTGCCTTGACCGTCGCCGCCACACGGTCGACGCGCTTTTCAACCTCGTCCTGGGGCAGCGCCGCAAAACCGTGCGCCTGCCGCAGCGCGACAATCGAGTCGATATCGTATGCGCGCTTCTGCTTGTTGAAGTCGAGGTACATGAACGTGTGCACGCCCGCCGGGTATCTCTTCAGGGTGACCTGGCCGCCCGCAGCCACGACGGCGTGACCGTACGCCTCGCCCTCGTCTCGCAGATTGTCCATCTCGCCAGTGCGCACATACGCCGGCGCCAGGCCCTTGAGCTTGTCTTTGGGCGCGTCTAGCGGGATGAGCCACTCGATCGGCCAGAGCTTGTAGAGGGCGTCTTTGCGTTTTTGACGAATCACCTCGACGGAATCGCCCTCAACGACGCCCGCGACATCGTCCGGCACCGAATCGAGCGCCACGTCGGCAAAGTACTTGATGCGCGGCCACGGCAGGATGGGCGAGCGGTTGAGCTCGAGGAACGACTTGAACGGCGAGTCGGTCCAGGACTCGTAGAAGAGGCAGCCGGCCGAGGGAGGCACCGTGGGCATGGCCAGCCTGAGAGGAATACCCTCGGCGGCTGCGCGAATATGGAGGACAATCGTAATGTGGCCGCCGGCCGAGATGCCGCCCACCGACACCGAGTCTGCCTTTATGTTGAGCTCCGAGGCCTGAGAACGCACCCACACGAGCGCCGCCCACGCGTCCTCGAAGCATTTGCCCCACAGCGTCTCGGGACAGTGCCGGTAGTTGACGTCCACGACGGCCACGCCGGCCTCGCGCATATTGAGACACAGCTGCGCCTCGGTGTGCAGGTCGCCTAGAACAAAACCGCCGCCGTGGAAGTTCAAGTGAACAGGGTACGGACCAGGGCCGTGTTCAGCCGGGTCGGGGTGGTACACCCGGACAGGGAACTCTGCCTTGTCCTTTTCCGACTGAAGCGTGTAGTCCTTGACCCGCGGGAACTCTGAGCTATCCACCGCAATCACGTTGCGAAACTCGTCGGGGTGCGCCCGGATGTACTCGATCGTGACCTCGCGCGTCGTCGCGTTCTTGACAACCTGGTTGAGGTAGTAGTCGATCACATCCTTGTCGAGCCGCGGCAGGATGTGTGCCTCAATGTACTTGGCCGGGTCGAGAGGTTCGTCGTCGGCTTTGGTATTGACTTCAGCCTTGGGAGCTTCCTTGGGAGCTTCCTGAGGAACTTCCTCCTTCTCCCTTGTGGGGAGTGTAGCTGTCTGTTCTGTCGCCATGCTGTGTCTTGTTCTGTGGGGTGTTTGTTGACTTTGTTGACAGAGGAAAATGAGTAAAATGCGTAAAATGAGTAACAGGACAGAACTCCAAAAGTAAATAAATACTTGCCAAGTGTTGTAGGACTACGTCAAAGAAGCTGCCTTCCTAATGCCGTCCTAATGTGCCGCACACCTGCCGCTCTGTCCTGCTCCTTCTTGTTCGTTCCTTCTCACCCCCACGGACAGGACTGTTCCCAGGACACAACAACACCTCCAGCTCTCGGTGCCCATTCTCCCCCGCACCGCTCCAGTGCTTACGGATCTGCCCCCAACCAGCCTATTTCCAGCATCATCGCGCCATACTGCGCCAGAATACCTCCAAATTGTCCTGAATTCTCCTGAAAGCTCCCCACTTAAGCCCGTAATCCGGCACTTGCAACGCGCCGTTGTGCGGGACCTGGTTTTAGCTTGAGAAATGTCGAGCTACTGAAAGGAGATTTCGGGGCGTCGTTTTTGGCTCCGTCCAAGAAAATCCACCACTGAAAGAGGACAATTTAGGGGACCAAGCCTGCGCTTGTTTGGAATTACGACATCTGTGGCGGTGGGCTGCGATGATCACCGACAAAGTTCAAGATAGGATGTTGAATTACTAAATGGTGACTAAATGGTGGCATACTAACAAAGGAAAGCTGTTTTGGAAGAACAAATGGAAAATAGAGTATAAAAACAAAAACAAAGATAACAGGGCCCGAATCATATGTATCATGCAATGAAAGAAGACAAGGTCTACAGGACCGTAACTCCCCCACTCCCGCACTACTGCTTCTTCTTCTCGCTGTCGGCCGCTGCTGCCCGCTCCTTGCGCCGCCGCATCCATGCCCGCAGCTCGTTCAACAGGCCCATCACCAGCGGCACGCCCACCGGGCCCAGCAGCGGCAGGTACACTGCCACCTTGTGCTCGTCGGGGAAGTACAGCTGGCCCACCATGCTCTTCTCGAAGAACGCCTTCTCGGCCTCGGCCTCGGCAATCCGCGCGTGCGCCAGGCCCTCGGGCCCGCCCAGCGAGTCGCATGCCTGCTGCAGGTGCCACATCGTGCTCTCGACGCCCTCGGCGACGCTCGAGGGGATGGCAATGTTGCGCAGGGCGAGCGAGAGGCGCGCGAGACTGCCGAGCGTCGACGAGGCCCGCAGCAGCAAATCGGCCGAGCGGATGCGGCTGAGCGTAGACAGGCGCAGCGGCAGACTGCCCGACTGCGGGGTGCCGAGGAGCGACAGCAGGTGGGACGTAAACGTAAGCAGCGGCTCGCGGAGGTTCTCGCGGGAGACGTGCGACGAGCCGTCCTGGCCCGCCGACAGCAGGTACACGGCGCCCCATTGAGGGATCAGCCATGACTGCGACGTTTTGCCAGGAAGCGCCTCTCCCTCGTCAGCCTCAGCGGTGCCCTCCACCACCTCCTGCTGCACCTCCGTGTTGATGGTCTGGTTGCCCGCGTACACGATAAAGTTGATCGTCGGCGCCCCGCCAATCGACGGCGACAGCGGCCACTCTGCCGCATTGATAAACGACGACAGGTCCTGTTTGCTCAACACAGACGACTGCACGCCCGGCGCCGCGTACAGCTGCACCTGCGTGTCAATCGTAAAGTTGTGGATCGGGCCCAGCACATCGAGGATCGGCTGCATGTACTCGGAAATCGCCGCCTCAATGTCCCAGCTGCTGGGCGCGGGGCCGCCCGTAAACAAGGAGAAGGTGAGATGATAGGTCGGAGCGTACTTGAGGGAACGCATGGTGCGTCGGGACAGGGCTTCGGCCACTTCGGGTGCGAGGCTGCGCGGCCGCTGGTGCTGCTGTTCGGCCGGTGATGCCGACGATGTCGACAGCAGGTACGAGATGACGGCCTGCTCCTCGGCAAACGTCGATCGCAGCTGTGTGGCCACAAACGTTGCGAGCGTCGACGTCGACGAGCTCAGCGAGGGAATCGAGTTGGGCGGGTACGTGACGTCGAGGATGGGAAGAGACGGGTGAAGCGATGCCGTCGAGGCGTCACCTGGTGTAAGGCGGATCGTCAGGGCCACGTCTTCGTGCGGGGCGCCACTCGGCGAGGGAGTGGTCGCACTCGTCGTGCTGCTGCTCTCGGCGTCGTCCTGGCTTGTGGGGGACAGCTCCAGCCGCAGGTGGTGCCCCGAAAAGTCGTTAAGGTCGTCGAGGGCGTGCTGCGTCAACCGCAGGAAATGGTTCGCCTCCGCCTCCTGCAGCGAGCTGGCCTGAATCGATATCCGCAGCGGGAACACTGGCCGGCACGCCTTGCCGTCGGCCCACTCCATCATGTCGTCGAGCGGCAGGTTCGCCCGGTAGATGGTTGTCGTGTACCACCATATTGGCAGTCCCAGCAGCGCGACAATCAGCCAGAAAGACAGAATGACTGCACCTCGCCTCCGGATGTCGGCTGGCTTTTCTGGTGGAGGCTGCTTTTGTTCTGTCGGAGAGGAGGGGGAAGAGGAGGAGGCATCGTCGGATGGTGTTGCTTTTGTCGTGGTAGATGTCTCTGGTATTGACTCTGTCGCGCTTTCTTTCGCCGTCACCGCGGCATCGGCGGATTTGCGAGGTGCCATACCGGCACGAGCACCTGCAGGGTGTCGATGTGTGTGTCGGAGCAAAAATGTCAGAGAACACGCGTCGTCGAATGCGTGCCTTGGCGTGGCGGGCAGATCGAGCAGAGACGGAGACGTGCCACTGTCATCTGGAAACGCCAAAAGAACAGTTCACGGTCGCGAGCTCGTTCAGGGGAAAGCTGGGGACCATCCATTCCTAAAGCGGACTAGCGCAAAACTCTGATAAGAGATAACGAGCCTGCCGCCGTGCCCCGACTCTTCTAATAAGCACCTGGAGAAATACTACATTATGCGCGCCACGATCTTCCCAAACCAGGTTACAGCTCATAAAAGCAATCGCAATAATCTGTAACCTGTAATTGGTATTTCTGCTGGAAAAAAGAGGCTCTAAGCGACGCGGCACAGCGCCTGTCGAGCACCCGTCGAACGCCTTCAATTACAAGCGAATTGCACACAATCAAGCCCAGGGTATTGGAACACTACATCCAACTGTACCACACACCCTGACAGCCCCCTGTAAATAGAAGACGGGATGGAAGCAGCGAAAGCTTCATGCGCCTCTCGCCAATGAAACGTCATCTCCATCTGCGATGGTCTTCGATGCCCATGTATTAGTCGTAGTCCAATTGTGGTAGGAGCGACCGGTATTGGCTGAACATCTCAATCCGGAAAGGGAAGCGCATATCGCACGTGAAGACAGGCCACAGGCTATGTTTCCATTTCCAAGTCGGTGCTCGCTAGGAACAGTTCCGACCAGTCGTAGCTTCCCAATTTTGTCGTTTTCGTTTGGGTCGTTCTTGCCATGCTGTTGGGGGTCATGCTCTTTCCATATTCGTACAGACAGCCAGCCAGCCAGGTTGCCCCGTTGGTCTTGCACACCCTGTTTTTTTTGCCCGGATCCGCTGTTTTTCAACTTCACATCTGTGTACATCGTTTTGCTGCTTTTTTTTTTCTTTTCGCGCCGTCTCCGCCTCTTCCGACCGCCGTCACCGCCCGTTCCCTAACTTGCGAGCACCTCTATTGACTCCTCATCGGCTTTGCCCTCTTTTCCTCGTGTCATTTACCTAGATCCCTTACTCCTCAATGCTGCCTTCGTCCGCCTACTAGACGGAAAACGGCAGCTTACTCCTCGCTCGTGTCCCCCCGAACCCCGACTCGTTTTGGCGAGCCTGCCCAGGCGGAACCAAGACTTGGGATTGCGGGCAAACATCGACTAAGAACCCTATCGACATTCCCTTCCCCGCACTCTCCGATCAGAAGAAAGAAAACGAGACCAACAAGATTGGTGTGAGAGTTGCGGACAAGACTGAACAGCACTAAACTCGCTAGCACCAGCCAATCCTGGTTATCTGCTAACACCGCCAGTCCCTGGTCAAAGTTCGAAAGAGATGCCGAGGCTGCGCCAGTTGCACCTGCAGATGAAAGTCTAAACCCATCTGATTCTGCCAAAGAGGCCAAACAGGCACGACCACAACGCACGCCTCGCACGTTTTAGCACTCTTCGGACACATCCCGCACACGCCTCGCAAGATACCCACTTCGAGACGAGCCCATCCACGCCCGCCAGGCTGGGAAAGAGCTGCGAGCAACGCAACGAGGCAACATTTCCTAGTGCCCAAACCACCCCCCTGGCTTGTGAACGGAGCTCGTCCATTGCCCTTTCTTGCTGTTCTTCACCTTCCTTCATATTCCCAGGCCGAGCCCAGCTGCTGGGATTTTCTTGTGTTGCGTTTCTTTTGTGCTTCCTTCGGTTCTTCGTTTCGTTTTCTGGAAGACTCCTCTCTCGATCCTACTCGATATTTTCTTTTTTAAGCATCCTCTATCTCGATCCCTTTTTTTATTACTGCCGTCGTCCCAACATCGTCGGTGTTATCCCAAGCTTTCATCTTAAGGAGAGAGGCGTTTGTGCGACCACACCATTTCTTGTTCTCCTGGGCGTCTTTTCTTTTCTGTGTTCTGCAGAGCGAAGGAGATTGCTCCCAGCACGATACGCCAAACGCCAGGGACGCAGGGAGCCATCGCAATCGACTGCCGACCCACAACAGCTTCCACAGAGAGCTTCCACAAATTTCCAGCACAAGAACGTTCTTCAAGAAACAAAAACGGCCACTTTCGCCGTTTGATAAACAAGCTTTCTCGCCCGAATCGCTTTCCTCGTTCGAGTTCCTGAATAACGACCCAGCGGTTGCACCGACCTGCAGCAAGCTGTATCTCGGACCACGCATCCTTCCCGCTTCCGCTGCCGACAAGCAAGACCTCACTCTCAGGCGCCACAAAGGTGTACACAAAGAGTGCCCGGGGCACTTTTTCCAATTTTGGCCTTTTGTGTCTCTTTTCTTCTTCAGTTTCTCTGGCCGTTTCTTTCCACCCCTTGCGGCACCTGCCTCAGACCCGCGATCCCAATCGCAAGAGAGCAGTCCCGAAGGCTCCTTTGCTAAGCGATAATCCGCGTCTTTGACAAGCTTAGCTACGCAATACTTAAGCAGCAAAGTTGAGCCTTTTTTTCGTGCAAGACACGCAAGACGCCACATATTTCGACCTTTTGCTTTTTCTCAAGATGCCAGGTACGTGACGACATTATGCGCCAGGCACGGCATTTCATATGCCCGTAAGACGGGACGACCCTGCGATCCTTCCATCCCACTTTTGGTGCTGACATGCTGACCACCACAACCACCCCTCCAACAGTTCCTCTCGCGGTATCAGTGCCGGCGGCGGCTGCCGGCCTCGCCTACCTCAATGCGCGGTCTTCGTTTTGGTACGATTTCCTCCTGATAAAATCGGTCCTCCCAGCTCTCGTCACTATGGCACTGCGGCGGCGCAAGGGTACCATGAGCATCTTCTACAAGCTCGAGGAGAACGCACTGTCATCCGCCACGGCAAACCACCCATTCATTCTGTTTGGCGACAACTCATACACTTATGCCGAGGTCTACGACAAGGCCCTGCGCTACGGCCACTGGTGGAAGGAGACAATGGGCGTCGAGAAGGACGACGTGGTGGCCCTCGACTTTATGAACTCTGACACGTTCATTTTCCTGTGGCTCGGCCTCTGGTCCATTGGCGCCAAGCCCGCCTTCATCAACTACAACCTGCGTGACCAGGCCCTGATCCATTGTATCAAGACGGCCAAGGCCAAGCTTATGCTGGTTGACCCTGAAGTCGTCGAGGCAATCACGCCCGAGCTGCGCGAGGCTCTGCCCGGTGCGCGCATCGAGGTCTTCTCGGAACTCGTCAAGTCACAAGCTGATGGCACAACACCTAAGCGGTATCCTGACTCGCAGCGGTACGATGAGAAGAAGGAGGGGACCGCCATTCTCATCTTCACGTCCGGCACTACCGGTCTGCCCAAGGCCGCCGTCGTGTCGTGGGCCAAGATGATTGCCACAGGCAACTTTGCCTTCCGCTGGATGGGAATCAAGAAGGACGACATCTACTACACAGTAAGTTCTCGTGACACCCGAGAAGAAAGTAGAAATAGGGTTAAATGAAATACTAACCCCATCAGTGTATGCCGCTGTACCACTCGTCAGCGTGCCTCTTCTGTCTGTCACCTGTCCTGTATTCCGGAACGACCATGGCCCTGGGACAGCGGTTCTCCAACAAGACGTTCTGGCCGGACGTTCGCAAGTTCAATGCGACCGCCATCCAATACGTCGGCGAGACCTGCCGGTACCTGTTGGCTGCGCCGCCACAAATCGACCCTGTTACCCACGAGGACCTGGACCAGAAGCACAACGTGCGCGTCGCGCTCGGCAACGGTCTGCGGCCAGACGTGTGGAACCGGTTCAAGACGCGGTTCGGTATCGAGACGATTGCCGAATTTTATGGCGCCACCGAGGGTACCCTCGCGACGTTCAACCTGTCGCGGAACGACTTCACCATGGGCGCTGTGGGCCGCAATGGTTGGCTGTACGAGCTCGCTGTGGGCATCAACGTTGCGTATGTCGCAATGGATTGGGCCACGGAGAGCCCCGCGCGCGACCCGGAGACGGGCATGTGCCGGCGCTGCAATCGCGGCGAACCGGGCGAGCTTATCTTCCGTCTGCCTGAGACCAACATTGAAGAGCGCTTCCAGGGCTACTATGGCAACAAAAAGGCCACCGAATCCAAGATCATGCGCAACGTCTTCCGCAAGGGCGACGCCTGGTTCCGCACGGGTGACGTCATGCTGCGCGACAACGAGGGCCGCACCTACTTCCACGACCGTATCGGGGACACTTTCCGCTGGAAGTCGGAGAACGTGTCCACGACCGAAGTCGCGCACGTCGTCGGCCTACACCCCGACGTCCTCGAGGCCAATGTCTACGGCATTGCCGTGCCTAGTCACGACGGCCGCGCCGGCTGTGTCGCTCTGGTCTTGCGCACGCCGCCGTCGCCCGAGTTCTTGCAGAGCCTGATCACGCACATTGAAAAGGGCCTGCCGCGATACGCCCAGCCACTGTTCCTGCGCATCGTCCAGGACTCGTCCGAGCACACGACGGGCACGAACAAGCAGCAGAAGCATGTGCTGCGCGAGGAGGGCGCGAATCCTGCCAAGGTGGGCACCGACGCTGTGTTCTGGCTCAAGAACGGTGCATACG